>PVLC010034490.1:0-16867 GCA_004027655.1 Graphiurus murinus
TGCGCCACCACGCCCGGCTATTTTATGCTTTTGCAAATACTTTGCAAAATAAAATAGATGCATATGAGTCTAAGCCTAACATTTTCTGCAAGGTTTTATGTTTGGAACATTGTAACTATTATAGGTTTAAGTAAAACTATGATCTAAATAATTTAAGTAAAAACTAGAAGTACATAAAAATTACTTGTGTGGAAACACTGTCCTAGAATATTTCCATTACATTTCTGAATGTATTATATAGCATTTTTCTTAAATATTTAGCCAATATTTAAAATTGATTTGTATTCCATGGCTATGTATCATCTAATAAATTTATGTGGCCAGGGAAAGTCTGGGAAGTATTAAAAATTAATCAAGGATAATCACGAGTTGACTGTATTTAGTATCACTACAAATAAACAATAGCTTTATAAATATATTCAGTTGTGGTAATATCAGCATTTTCCCCTCCCCTATCTCTATTGTCGTTTCTAAAAAATTCTACACAGTATTCAAGGCCCGGTTTCAATTGCGTACTAAAAGTCTGTAACCCCAGATCTTATTTTTGTGTGTGTGTGTGGTATTGGGGATTGAACCCAGAGGCATTCTACCACTGAGCTACAACCCCAACCCGATTTTAGATTTTATTTCTTATTTATAAGGAAACAGGGTCTCACTAGGTTACTGAGAGTCTTATTATTTGCTGAGGCTGTCCTCAAACCTGTGATCCTCTTGTCTCAGCCTCCTAAGTACAGGGATTATAAGCGTGCACTACCATGCCCAGCTCTCCAGATCTTTTTTGTAGACCCACTTGCTCAACAGAGCCCTACGAGACATTTCTAGCCGACTGTTCAAAGTGTTTTAAACTCATTCAACCTGAGATTCAATTCTTGCACTGTTGTTTTAGATCATTGGTGTGTTACTTCCACTCAGTCTCTCAAACTCAAACCTTTGAAGTCGTCTTCCACGTCTGTCTTTCCATCACCCTCACATCAGTGGTCAGCAAGTCCTGCCAATTCTCCTTGTGACCTTTGTCAAGGCCTCAGTTCAGGCTTGCACCATCTCTCAGCTGACAATTGCAATAGCAGGCTATGCAGATTCCCTGCCATTAGGCACCTTCCACACCAATCTAGCTTAAAAGAGAACATACCTGTTTTCACTGAGTTCTCAGTTGACTTAGTTCACTGAGACGTTTGCCTTTCTAAAGGATTGTGAATTTATTGAAGGTAAAAGCTCTGTCTCATGTATCATTGTGTCTCAGTGTTTTAACAGTTTTCAGCATGTAACTGCTTACTGTATGCTATTGAACGTTGACAGAGCACTAGTTGAGTGGCTAAAAACACAGGCTTTTGAATGGAAAAGATCTACCTTGAATTTCTGCCTCCTCTACCACTTACTTAGTTGCTAAGTGACCATGGACAAATTAAGGTTAAGCCAGTGATTCTCGACTCTAGCTGCATTATGATTAAGATTGCATTAGGATTACACAATGAATTTGTTAAAGGAGTCTGGGTCCCTTCTTCAGCCCAATTCAGTAAGAATATAAGATGGTGGTACTCAGACAGAACTTCCAACAGATCTACAGGTGATTCTAATATGTAGCTAGGGGTGAAAATCACCACTTGAAGCCTACATTTCTCATCTATTTGTGATTTCAAGGGGGTTGTGAGCACATGAACTGAGGGTGAATTAGCACTGCCTGGGTAACAGAAGTGGTCAACTGTGATGTTAACGTACAAGCTGATTTCCAGCCTTCTTCCTTCATAACAGCTACTCCTCTCACAGTGACTGCCTTCCTTCCATTCCTGGACAGCACCCAGTGCTTCTAGCATCTGTGCCTTCACACTTACTCTCCATCCTGCTTGGAGCAGATCTCTCTCAACTTCAAGTCTCACTTAAGTCATAGATACTCTTCAGTATCCCCTTCACTCACTGTTGCAGTATGGCAATGTCCCATTTTCAGAGCAGTTGTCTCAATTTGTAATTATATGTTAATTTAACCACTTGCTGAATTTCCCCTACTAGGCAGTAAGCTTCACAAGGGAAGAGGCCTTGTTTGTGTTGCCTTCCTCCTAAGGGACTCAGATTACATGAGGCCTACTAGGTACTCAGGTCAAACGGATTAATAAATGCTCCATCCAATAATTTCAGAGGCGAAATTTATTTTTTGTGTCCCTCAAGTATATAGGTCTTTCTTTGTTTTGTCTTGTTATGATAAAATCTCAGGTTGGGTACTTTTTACAGAAAAGAGGTTTACTTAGCTCACAGTTTGGGAGGCTCAAGATCAAGCGGCCTCAATGGTTCAGTTTCTGGTGAGGTCCTTCTGCCTACATCACAACATGGTGGATGGATGGCATCATTGTGGGAACATGTGCAAGAGGGAAAGATCACATAACGAGACAAGAAGCGAGAGACTAGAGAAGAGACATGCTCGCTTGTTATAACAACCCACTTTGGGGGGAACTAATCCACTCCTACCAGATCCCAACCACTCTGACCAGCATTAATCCACTCATGAGGGTGGAGCCTCCATGACCTAATTACCTTCCTTAGGCCCCACCTCTTACAGGTTTACAGGTTCCACCACCTTAATATCATCACACTAGCGGCCCAACGTCTAGCACAATGAAACTCTGTGGGACAAAACACATTGACCCCATAGCAGTGTCCCACATCAATATACCATAACAAGCTGGGCATGGTGGAACACAGCTGTAATCCTAGTACTTGGGAGGATGATACAGGAGGATCACAAGTTAGAGGCTAGCCTCAGCAATTTAGATTGAGACTTAGTAACTTAGCAAGACCCTGTTTCAAAATAAAAAATAAAATATGGCTGGGAGTTTAACTCAGAAGTAGAATGCCTCTGCTTTAAATCCCCAGTACCACAAAAAACAAACAAAAAACTCTCAAAACCAAAACCCAAACCAAAAACATCATAACAACAAAAATAAAAACCAGAAATAAGGATGGTCTCTAGTATTTAGGATTCCAGGTATTGAATAGGAATAGTGTCATACCTAATTTTTTTTTTTTTTTTTTTTGAGGGTGGGGTAAGGTTTCTAAGTTCAAAGTTCTGGGCAGTTTGTTGTAAGGATAGTCAGTTACCAATCCTTAGGCAATAGTTGATGTTAATCTAACAATGTCTCATCTCACCCCGATAAAACAAATAAACCTTTGTGGATGTTTGTTACTAGCTAGCTAAAGAGGGTTTTTTCCTTTTTTTTTTTTTAAAGCTTTCTAATTTAACTTTTGATCTGTTCAGTTGGAAGATCAAACAAACAAACAATATGTAAGGCTAATGGAAGAAAAAACAAAGAACTTTCTCTGAAGCCACAGAATTGTCAAATCATTGCTATTTCTACCAGTGAAAAGGACCTTAGACACCATCTAGACCAACTCCATAGAACCTGGTGTCACATGATTCTTGCTTTTTAGATTCTGACCCTCCTTGCAATATTTAAACTAAAATAAATGTGTCTCTAGGCAAAGATTTTCCACCAGAATTTTCTTGAAGGCACTTTCTAAATGTTTAACAAAAGCTACATCGGGGTAGGCATGAGCTAGACAGGCAGGACTCATGGTTTTAAAAGAGCAACGATGTCAGGACACTTTTAAAGTTAATGCCTGTTTTCTGGGTGCTGTTTCATCTTAAAATTTCTCATCTATTCAGTATAATTAGCCTAGATCTTCTTTTATTGGTACCATAGAAACCTACTGGACTAAATTTAAAAGCTAGAGAAAACAGAAAAGAAGAAGGGTTATATAAATACTTGCCTAACCACTTTTGTTGCGAATTTAGTTTCATTTTCCAGAAATAAATATACTGATAAGATCAGAAACATAAAAGTCCATCTTACTGGGCTGAGGGTGTAGACCAGTAGTAGGGCACTTGCCTAGCATGAGCAAACTCTTGGATTTCATAAAAAACAAAAACAAAACAAAACACTGCAAATCATAAAAATAAATACAAATCCATCTTACATTTACCAGTTTGAAGTAAAAGAAAACAGAGGAATTTAAGTAATAGAATAATCCTTTGCAAATCTACTATGCAATTACTTGAGGCCCATATTTCACCCAAAACGTTTGTCAAGGACATTGTAATCTGATCACATCCACAATTTAGATTAAAACACTCTAAAAAGTTATATATGAAATAGCCCAGTAATGTAATGCGCTCAATAGAAATTCTGTTTCTGCCTTTAAAAAGTTTGTTAACTAATGCCTTTTGGTGTGTACACATGGCTTGCTTCTGCACTGAAGGCATTACTTGCATTCAAAACCAAAGTTCATCTGTACAATCTCCAAAGATCTGTATGGGTTGTCTTATACCCTAAAAGTATGTTTTTTTGATTCCATGAGAATAATAGCTGACAAATGAGGGGGTATAAGGTTTGCTTTCTCTTCTTTGGTAAACCTCTAAAGCTCTTCCTATGAAAACTGCCCTTAAACCTCGTTACCTGGTCGTCCTTGTGGAGCGGAATGCAAACGCGGTAGAACGGAGAGGAGAAAGAAATATCGGCTATGCTGTTCTCCTCAAATAAATGACTACTTGGTAGGGAGGGGTCAAGGGCAAAGAGAAAAGCTCGACACAAGCACAGTGATACCGAGCGCCTGCGTCCTTATGGGGAAGCACTTGGCCAGGGTCTGGTTCCTCATCCCAAAACCTCCTAGACAAGAGACGTGCCGAGGGCTGTGCCTCACCCCGAGTGTGCGTGTGCTAACGCACGCTCCTCGGACTCCGCCCACGGGGTCTGCGCACCCGTCACAACCCATGAATGCCTAGTCAGCAAACAACAGCTGATCCGCAGCCTCGCAGCATCTAGACTGTCCACGCCTCCTGCCCGCCACCAAATTCCTGCAGACCGGAAGCACCCTTGCCCCGGCCTTCTGGGGCTACTAGCAAGCGCCTGCCGCAACCGGAAACTTATCTGCCCCGATCGCCGCCGCGCAGCGCATCCACTGCGCAGGCGCAGTGGCTCTCGGACGGAGTTGTGGGAGGGGAGGAGGAAGAGGCGGAGGGGGACGGGGGGCCGGTCCCAGAAGATGGCGGAGGCGGGGGTGAGTTGGGGTCTCCAGGCAGAGTGCAGGTGACGTGGTTTGAGGGAAGCGGCCTCAGGAAAGAGGTGACCCCTGGGAAGAGAAACTACTGGTGTTTTTTGTTTGTTTGGTTTCGTTTTGTTTTGCAGCCCGGGAATCCTGGTGGCAGGTATGGGGATCCAGGACCACAGATGGGGCCTGCCGGTCGAGGGGCTCCACTTACCTGGAGAGAGGTCCGAGAGGTTCAGGAGGGTACAGGGGGCCCAGGGAGAGGTCACGGGGGAGGCCGAGGCCCCCCGGACAATGGAAGAGTGTTAGAGTGGGAAGAAGGCTGGAGGTCGGATGTGTGGAGGTCGGCCAGCTGTCAAGCACAGAGCTGTCAGGCAGGACTGGTGGCGTGTAGCAGGGGAGAGAGACTCAGGCTTGGGAGGGGGATGGATCAAAATTGGGTGGGTATCCTAGTCAATGTAGAATCCAGCTACTGATAAAACATTGGGTTGAGAAGTAGGACTTTGGCATTTGAGATCGATATTGGACACCTTTGGAGTAGGTGCGTGGGTACAGCCAAAGAGAAGTCTCCTTAGGAATTAGAAGTCGGTTCATGATAGTTGTTGGGATTTTAGTGTCGCTTAGTAGAGATTGGCAATCTGGAAAAGGAAAGCGGTATAGATGCAGGGAGTGAGGGGAAGGGAAGATGCTAAAACTTAAGGGAAAATGTTGTTAAAGGATGAAATCAGCAAGATAGGCTAGGAAAATAAACCAGGAAGAGCCTGTTGTTTTGTGGGACCCACGAGGAAGTGCTTTAACAAGAAATGAATAGGCTTGACAGCTGGGCCACTGAAGTTGGCAAGCATTGGTTATTGCAGTGGAGCTGAGGACTGCAGGGGAGGACATACTCCAGTCCTGGGTGCAGAAAACATGAAGGCAGCCAAGTAGTGGCTAGACTGTGCTCTCCAACTTGTGGTTTTGGCCCTGATATTGAACTACTGAATGAAAACGAATACAGGGGATGCCTCCACTAATCAGTGTCTCTTGGAACAACCATTAGGCAATGTACTTACTCTTCCTTGTTTTCCCTTTTCATTCTTTTTCTGGACTTTGTGTTCAGTAATGTGCTTTGTCATGGTGAGTTTTTTTTTTTTATAGTACTCTATATCTGGTGTAAAGTGATCAAACTGAATCATGTACACTTGGAAAAGAGGTAGATTCTTTTTGCACTGACAACTGTTGCTTTACAGATGGTTGCACTGAAAAGGAAAGGGTCAAATGCAATTCAGTCATTTTAAGGTAGTTTGTTTTCACTGCTACCCGAAAATTAGCCCAACAATGGAGTAACTTTTTAAGGGACTGGGATTGACATTTAAAAACAATAAGGAGGTGTAAATCTGGCTTGCTTTATGTTTTCTGTGTTTGGGTTTTAATATTGAGAGGAAAGAGTTGCAGTGTATTCACTTTCTTTCATCCTAGAAGTTTTAATGGCCCTAGCCTGTGATTCATATATATGTGCTTTAATTTAAAAAGAGTTGAACTGTTTCATTGATTTTTGTGTTTTTATAATGTTAATTGCTTATTCCCTTTTGAGAATGCCATTCTAAGAAAGCATATGATGAAAAAGATGTGAAGTAGTAATTTAACTTTATTATTTAATAGTCTGTCTGACCAAGCACCTGAAGAGAGAGTAATGGAAGGGAGCAAACATATTTCTGCAGCTGCTAATCACTGGAAGATGAATGATCTTGTTGTTTGGTTCTGGGGAGTGTTGCAATTGTTAAAATGCAACTAGTTCTTAAGGTTACTAGGATATTTTGTATGTGTGTGTTTTCAAATGCCTGTTTCCTGTGAGTTGTTTCAGTGGTCAGTATAAACTTTGATTCTTATTTAAAAAGCCCAGAATCACTTATAACCCTCTTTTATTTGTCTAAAAGTAACAATACAGTACACTAACAGGCAGTTGGACACTTCCAGTATTGATGATTTGCTTTTGAGCTATCCAAACTATGTGAACTATTTTTCTTTTTGTTCAGTCATGTACTTTATAGAAATTGTAGATCAGGGAGCAAAGTAGAATATTTTCTTAATGTTCCATGGAAAGTTTTTCTTCTTAAATGGTTGAAAACATTATTTTGTAATTGATAACTATTTATCAACAGGACTTTAAAAACACTTTCCCATCTGGCACTTAAATTGTTTTCATATGGTGTTTGTAGATGAAAGCACTGTGGTAAAGTTGAAGGAACTCTGGGCATGGAATCCTAGTGATTGGACTTAGTCCTGGTACAACCTGGTAATAGTTTTGTGATCTTAGAAAGTTACTTAGTCTATTTGTTTTTGTAAAATGGGAATTAAAAGTACTTTCCTATTTGTTACCAAGATTATCATTGAGGATTCATTGAGATACTGTCCTTTAAGCAGTATCCATACCAGAGACAAGAGACTTCTTCCCTGATCAATAAATTATATATTTTTTAAAAAAATCTAAATTTTGTAAATATAGACTTAATGTGGAGAATCGAATTTCTTATTTATGTAAGAGTAATGTTTAAGGGTATAGGTACTTTGTTTAAAGAAGATAATGTCAATACGTATCAGAAAAAGCAAACTTCAAATTTAAATTAAACAATACTTATTCACTAGAACTTCCCCTTTAGAATAGTCCACTCCCCTAGTGCTTGACTGACATTATAAACAATCTTTGTTGGGAACTTCATTGTTGCATGGTAGGAGGTGAATGATCTTGTGGAATTTCCCTTGCTTTTGATGAGCTGGTCATTTCCAGGTGTTCACTGTGTAAGTTTAGAGTAATAAGATTCAGTGCTATAGTCTTGATCTTGTCAGCTCACATTGGCCACTTTGTGCCACGTTTGCCTTCTTGGTGAAGTGAGAGAACTGTTAGATCACGGATTTTGTTTGGATAATGGAGTTTTTTGAGTACTTGATATAAATTGTGGAACTCTCCTCAGAAAAATGCACACATACACAACTTTTTTTGTTTTTGTTTTGTATGAGACTGAAATGCTCTTGTCTATGGAATAGATGACTTCTTGCTTCCTTCCTATTTCTTAAATTTTAGGATATAATGACTCTAAAATATTGTAGTGTTTATTTTTGTCCCCAGTAATTATATACCATTGTATTATGATTTAAACACAGAGTTAGCTTTTTGGATCTCACTCAAATAAACATCAAACAAATGTGTTATTTTAAGAGAAAACTTCTGGGGTGAAATAGAAAACTACAAAGAAGCATTGCCAGGAAAGGTTGAATAAACAGCTGTGGTGGAAAACAGTTTAGAAAGTCTTTAGCAGCCTTGAAATAGACTGAAGAAAGAAGTCTCTAGCAATCAGTGGTTCTGAGTTGTAGGACAATGCCTCCCTTGGGGCATTTGGAAATAATGTGGGTACAATTTTGGTTGTTGCAGATGGGGGAGGCTGGCACTTAGTGGATAGGAGCCAGGGATGCTAAATGATATTCAAGGCTTAGAGCAGTTTCACATAACAAGGACTTGTCCAGCCCAAATGCCAGTACTCTGACAAATCCTGATAAGTAGTTGTGAGATAGAGCTAGCACAACTGAAAGACCTTTGAAAGTTGAGCTTCTTTTGTTCTTTTAAAAATACTGCTCAACATAAGATATTCTTTGCCATTAATTCTCTTTTGGAAATATTCAGAAACAGAAAAAAGTGATGGACTGGATTCGGGTTACTCAGAATGTATGCTCATGCTCTTGTAGCAGCAGTTGCAGTAGCAGAATTGGGTTTTAATATTGAGAGCCTGCCTGATGAGTCTGAGAAGCAGAACCAATTGCAGTATGTAAGTTAGTAGTTAGTGTGTGTGTATAGATATATATATATACTAACATATATATATATATATATGTTAGTATATATATATATCTCCTTAAAACATCCTTTTCACCTTGGTCTAGTACTTAAAAATTTTTTTCAAGGTGTCTGTACATTTATTCTTATCATCTTTGTACCATTATATAGTCTCCTATTTATATTGGCATTAGTACTTTGAGAATATATTTTAGTTAAGACAGTTTTGCGGTGTCTACCCATTTCTTCAGCAACCAAATAATTTTATATGGACCCATTTGCCAAAAAATAGGAATAAGTTGTCAGGGTAGAATGGAACTCAGGGGTTGGAGTAAAGAGAATGGGTTTTGGAATCAGTTAAATCTGAGGTAAAATTCTGTATGTTCTGAAGTAAAATTCCTATATGTCCACTGACCTTAAGCTATTTGCTAAATTTCTTTGACTTAGTATCCTTGTGTGTAAAATGAGGATGATACTTTCTACCTTTAAGATTATTTAGAAGATCAGTAGCTGTGCAATATTTTCTAGTCCTTTAGACTGCAGAGCTCCATTATACTATAGACTACGTAGATTTTCGAGGACTAACTTGGGGACAGTATTTCCTTCTTGAGTGGTAGGCACAGAGCTTTGGGTTTGGCAGAGGCATCTGCTGTTTTAGTGATTTATCACATGCAACTGATAAACTATGAAAGTTACTAGGACTTAAAGTTTCATTTCATAATGGTTATTTCTTTTTTAAAAATACTTTTATTGGTTTATTATAGTCACACACTATAATGTAGTTCAGATTGATAGTGACATACATGCACATAGCACTTGGTGGGCTTTCCTCAAGTTCCCTCCCCACTGCCCCTTTTCCCCATACATGATATTGAGATTGGTGTTAGTATTCTCATGTATGTACATAATTTTCCTTCTCCTTCCCCTGCCTCACTCCATGAAGGTTTCGCCTCCATTGTCTAAAGTCTTTCTTGTATCCCCATTAGTCCCTAGCTTCTGCATATGAGAGGAAACATATGACCCCTCACTTTCTGTGAATGGCTGATCTCACTTAACATAATGTTCTCCAGACTCATTCATTTTCCTGAAAATGACATAATTTGGTTCTTCTTTATTGCTGAATAGAATTCCATTGTGTGTATCCCATAATTTTGTAATCCATTCATCTGTTGATGGACATCTAGGTTGGTTCCATAATTTGGCTATTATGAATTATGCTGCTATGTCTGTCCCACTTGGAGTTTCATTCCAAAATTAATTTGTAAGGAAGTTTGAAAATTGAAAGCTCAGAGGTAATGTATTTTAAATCATGATTAGATTCTAGATTTGCCATTCAAAAGGTTTACTTAGCCCAGGATAGTTTGATTCAAGAAGAGTTAACCCAGTCTAATTAAGCAAGCAGGAATGTGTGGAGAACTCACTGTGGGCTAAGCAGGAACCTTTCTGGGGTGCAGAAGCACAGTGGGAGATATGGTAGTGACTTAGACCTATATAAAAAGTTTATAATCTATAAAACAGCTACACATATAATTATAAGGTAGCTATTATAAATGCTATCTAGGGTTTTAAGTAAACTGGTGGAGTTCAAAGGAAATATCATTTATGTAGTGACTTGTAAAGATGCCCGAGCTATATTACAGTTGGGCAGGATTAAAGTAAATTATAAAAGTAGACTGTGTAGTATTTTTCCACTTAAAAGCTGTTAGTATCCATGGAGGTAGGGATGGAGGAATAAAAGCATCTGTGATAGTTTAGGAAGCTCAACATTATGACGAGAATAAGGAATATGGAGTCAGACTATATGAATTCAAATCCCAGCTTTGCCTCTTAACTAGAGGCATAGACTTGGTCAAGTGACTCAGCCTTTTAATGTTTTGTTTCCCCTGTAAAATGGACATAATAATTGCATTTCCCTCTTAGGGTTATAAGCCTCACATAGTGTTATTTGTCTTAAACATACACAAAGTGAGGACTACTGTATGAGTCTATTTTCTATTACCATAATGAAACACCTGAGTCAGGTTAATTATAAAGAAAAGAGATTTATTTAGCTCACAATTTAATAATTTAAGTGAATGACATCAGCATCAGCTCTGCTCTGGTTAGGGCCCTCATAGCTGATGACAGGAGCACAGGTGAGAGGGTAACATCACATTGCTAAACAGAAGCCAGAGAGGCTGGGATCCCTTAGTCCCTTCTGAGGGCAGCACCCCCAATTGATCTAAGAACCTCCTGCTAGTCCCCACCTCTTAATGGTTTCAGTTCCCAACATTGCCACACAGAAGACCATGCTCACAGCACATGAATATATAGAGTCAAATAACATCCAAGCCATAGCAGTTGCTTTGGTTAGAAGAGTGAACAAACACCTAGACTAGTACCTTAGCTAAGTGCAGGGATTCAAGGAGTTAGAGGCCATGTGCACAGAACGTTTCAGAACCTAGTTGTTAGGTTGTTCTTCATTCTCTTAGCTTCTTTTCTTCTGCTTCCCCTTTGGACTTTCTCATAATCACTCCTTTGATTATGACAAGGGCAGACTGGGCTGAAGTAGGGGTATGACAAGCTGTGGCCCCAAGGTGAGTGGTCAGATTTAGCTTCTGTGTCTGGTGTTTGTGTAGGTGAGTTGTGTGTTGATTTTTTGTAGACCACTTTTGTGCAAAAATTCAAATATATAAGCATTACACAGTAAAGTGAGTCATTTATTCTTCTATGGAGGTTGTCTTCATGAGCAAGTCACATTTCATTGTGGGAAATGCAGTAGCTTCAGTCAGAATATGTTGATTTTCTTTCTTTCTTTTTTTTTTTTTTTGCGGTACTGGGGATTGAACTCAGGGGCATTCTACCTCCGAGCTACACCCCCAGCCCTATTTTTTTTATTCTTTATTTTGAAACCGAGTCTCACTAAGTTGCGGAGTGCCTCACTAGGTAGCTGAGGCTGGCCGAGAACCCGGATCCTCCGGTCTCAGCCTCCCAGAATATGTTGATTTTCTGTAAAATTCTCTATTGTGACTGATTTAGGTAGAAAATGCAGAAATCTGGGTTCAGATCTTCCAGATTCTCTTGGAAGTGGCTCTAATTATCTGTTTTGCTTTTCTCTGCATGGGGCAAGCTGTTTTTACTATTATTCTAATCTTTGGGTCTCTTAGGCCACTTATTCTGTCCTAGTAAATATAAGTGTAGCATTTTATTTTTTATTACAAGAAAAATGCTTTTATACCTTTTCTTATTTAACAAATTGTTAATTTAAATAAATTAGTATATAAACTTGTTTCATTATTTGTATTTTTAAATTAACTGGTACTGAAATCAGAAATATTGTATGATCTTATATTAGACATGCACTGATTTATTTTTTTCTTATTTCTTGCAGGATTTCTGGTAGGTCCTACTTTAGGACGAGATGTGGTACTATTGAAACGTCAGTCTGCTTTGACAGTTGAGCTGTTCAGCTGGGAAACCATTTTCTTTTTTTGTTACGGCTTTCTGAACTTATGAAACCATGGCAGAAGGAGAGACCAAGTCACCTGGGCCCAAAAAGTGTGGCCCATATATCTCATCTGTCACTAGCCAGAGTGTGAATTTGATGATTCGAGGAGTAGTCCTGTTTTTTATTGGAGTATTTCTTGCATTAGTGTTGAACTTGCTTCAGATTCAGAGAAATGTGACGCTCTTTCCACCTGACGTGATTGCAAGCATCTTTTCTTCTGCATGGTGGGTACCACCGTGCTGCGGCACAGCTTCAGGTATGTGTAGGATGTTTATGCAATGCTTAGAAAGGAAATAGAGTGAACAAGTATAGACGTCCGAGCAATAAATTATTTTTTACAATTCAACTTTATTGACATGTAATTCAAATCCAATACAATGGACCTGTTTTAAGTGAACAATTTGATGAGCTGATTGAATGCATGTGGTCCTGTAACTGTGGGCACAATCCAGCTACAGAATATTGCTGTTACTCCTCAATTTCTCTTATGTCCTTGTATGGCTCACTTCTCACCCTCAGCCTCAGGCTACCTCTGATCTGCTTTCTATCACCAAAGATTATTTCTGCCTGTTATATGGTGTGATATCAGTGAAATCATAGAGTGCTTACTCTTTTGTATCTGGTTTTCATGTGACTTAGGAACTTTAAAATTTCAGTCCTAAAATTTATCTTGGCTCCCTTTAGGATGAGACATTTAACCTCTTAATTTCATTCTTTCTTCAGCTCATGTCATGTTGTCTTCTTTTAGGTTACTTTGATGATTCTCACTCACTGCTATTGGCTTACAAGGGTTTGATGTATGTACTGTGGTCTTGCTTTTGAAGTAAATAAAAACATCAAAAATTGAATAATTGTATTCAAATTTAAATCTTCATGTTTTTTAGATGTCAGTATATTCTTTTTCCTTAGTATCTTGTTTTTTGTTTGTTTGTTTTTTGCAGTACTGGGGATTGAACTCAGGGGCTTTCTACCTTCAAGCTATACCCCCAGCCCTATTTTTTAATCCTTATTTTGAAACCAGGTCTCACTAAGTTGCAGAGTGCCTCACTAGGTAGCTGAGGCTGGCCTTGAACCCGGATCCTCTGGTCTCAGCCTCCCAAATGCTGGGATTACAAGCATGCACCACCACGCCCGGCTCAGTATCTTGTTTTTAAATGTACCTTAAGTGTAATAAATATTTAAAGAGATAAATAATGTAGACTCTCTCTGCTTAAAATAATTATTATCCTGTTAGTTACTTTGCGTCTTTTTTGGTGGTGGATAGTGTGTAATCGATAAATAGAGCATTTCAGAATGCTTTATTGATGATGAACTTCCAAAATGGATTAACTTTTTCTAATGACTGAAACCAATAGACTAATACTATTTTACATAATTAAGTAATAGAAGAGAGCCAAAATTATGTGATAGAAGATAATTCTGATTGAAACAGTTGTTTTTTTTCAAATGTTCATACTTAATATACAAGAATATCTTGCAAAATAATGTAGGTCCTTCTTGGCTACATTCTACAGCTGAAAGTGGAAGGGTGAGTTCAAAGAGTGAGGTTGAATCATGATATGTTTAAAATGATCTCATTAAACCTACTATACAATTACATATTCTTATTTCATGGATAGGATACTGTAAGGTTTTAGTGTGGCATATATATATATTTTTTTTTTTTTGCGGTACTGGGGATTGAACTCAGGGGCATTCTACCTCCGAGCTACACCCCCAGCCCTATTTTTTATTCTTTATTTTGAAACAGGGTCTCACTAAGTTGTGGAGTGCCTTACTAGGTATCTGAGGCTGGCAGCAAACCCGGATCCTCCTGTCTCAGCCTCCCAAATGCTGGGATTACAAGTGTGCACCACCACACCTGGCTTAGTGTAGCTTATATATTGATGTCTAACTTTTGCAGTTTTCACACTAAAAGAGAAGCTGTAAAGGCAATGCATCTTAGTTTCTCTGAGGTTATTATTCTTCAAGAGGATAGGCAAAATAAACTAAACAAATAGAGGAAAGTTTATTTTATCACTCTCTGCTGTATCTTTTGGTCCTCATGTATTTCCTTTTCTTTCATTTAAATTCAGAAGAGAAGAATAAAGCTTTCTCAATACCTTTTTTTTTTTTTTTTTTTTTTTTTGCGGTACTGGGGATTGAACTCAGGGGCATTCTACCTCCGAGCTATACTCTCAGCCCTATTTTTTATTCTTTATTTTTAAACCGAGTCTCACTAAGTTGTGGAGTGCCTCACTAGGTAGCTGAGGCTGGTCGAGAACCGGGATCCTCTGGTCTCAGCCTCCCGAAAGCTGGGATTACAAACGTGCGCCACCACGCCCGGCTCAATACCTTTTTTTTTTTTTTTTTTTTTTGTCCATTTTCTCCTAACATATAGCTCTGTCTTGCTAACAGTAACAACTTTTTGGGACCTAGAAGAACTTGTCTTTTCAGAATAGATGAAAGCAAGGTCAGAGGCAGAAAAGATTACTTATTACATGTCTGTAATATGCCAGGTATACTCCTTAACCACAGTATTCTGTAGAACAATGTCCGGAATGGGATGGTAGCATTGTACCTGTTTTGGGGGAGATGCAGACACTGAAATGAAGAAAGGAAATCAACAAGCCCACGGACCTACAGTCAATGAATGGTGGGTGTGTTACTCAGCTCTTCATAACTGTGACCAAATTACCTGACAAGAACATCTTAGAGGAAGAAAAGTTTATTTTGGCTCACAGTTTCCAAGGTTCAGTCCATGATTAGCAAGCTGCAAGGCAGAAACATGGTCGAAGGGCATAGCAGAGGAATGCTGCTCAGTTCATGGTAGCTGGGAAGCAGAGAGACACACACACACACACACCAGAGACAGATACAGTCCCAGGGTCACACCCCCAGTGACCTACCTCCTCCAGCCATGCTTCTACCTGTCTATAGTTTTTACTACCTTCCATTAAGTACATTGAAATTATTAATCCAAATGGATTAATCCACAGATGAGTTTACAGCCCTCATAATCCAATTACTGCCTAAATCCCCACCTCTGAACTTAGCTGCACTGGGGACCATGCTTTCAACACATGAGATTTTGAGGGACATTTCCAGACCTAAATTATGACAGTGGGCTGGGCTCAGGTGTCACAAACTGGGGAAGGGGACAGAGGGAGCTACTCATACTTCCCCTTACTCAGGATATCTATTTTTTAAGCTTCTAGAGGAGGTGCTGGGAATGGGTGCAGTGCACTGGCATGTGTTGTGCATTCTGACAGGGCAGGGAACTTGGCTGAAGTTTTTTTGTACCTTCATTATGGAGAGGAATGGGCTATACCTGCTGCCTGGTCCTGTCCCTGTAATGAGGGCCCCTTTTTTTCATAAATTCACCTTAGGAAGGAAAATTCCAAATGTTAATACTACTACTCAAATACTTGGTCCCTATTTTCCTTCTTTTTCCTAGCCACTAGCTTTGTCACAGTTCTAAACTTCACCTGAAACCTTTTCACTTAGGGAATTTGCATTTACGTTTCTTGCCTACATGTTTCTTCTTGAAATCGTGTTCTGTAAGATACCTGGAAAGAAGAAAGTACAGAGGCATTAGGAGTTGAGATGCTAGCTGTCTCTGCTCTCAGGTCTGTTGTGTAAATCATAGTGTTTAGTGAATGAGAGTGAAGGTAGCAGATTTGTGGAAAAATGCCAAAAATGGAAAATGGATTCCTGCATTATCTCTCCATTTTCACTTTAAGCAAAATATCAGGGGGAAAAAAGAATGATATAAGAAACATAGTGTGTATGAGTGTGTGTGCATGTAGTATGTGTAATTTTTGGTGTCTCTGTGTTAGTATGCATTTTCCAAGCCTTTCCTGGTTCTTACCAGCTTTAAGTCAGAAAAATTGATGGTCATATTTTGATTTTTTTTTCTAGCTAACATTCTTAGACTGAGCAGATACCTTTTGGAGGGTCTCCAATCTCTTTTTCCTTCCTTCCTCCCTCCCTCCTTCCTTCTTTCCTTCCTCCCTTCCTCTTTTTCTTCCTTCCTTCTTATATTGGGGATTGAACTCAGGGGCATTCTACCTCTGACCTGTACCCTGAGCCCTATTTTCTTTTTTTTTTTTATTTTTTTATTGTAGTATTTCATGCAATATAGCATACATCTTTGTTAAGTACGGGTTGTTAACAACATATTTGCACACAGTTCTCATTTAACCCTTTCCCCAATTCCCACCCCAATCCCCTCCCCTTCCCTCCCCCTCAGGTTCACTTCGGTGAGTGACCTTGATATGATTGTGTAATTACATCACGTGCTTGAGGGCGTCCCTCTGCCCCCTGGGTCCACTACAATTAAATCAACTTCATTGCTTATCGAGGATCTCTCCTTTTCTGAAAGAGGATCTCACTAAGTTGCCGAGAGCCTCACTAAATTACTGAGGCTGCCCACAAACCTGCAATCCTTCTGTCTAAGCCTCTCAAGTACTAGGATTACAGGTGTGCTCCACCATGCCTGGCTCAAGTCACCACTTTGACTAGAACAGAAGGGCCCTTGGTTATTTATTTCTCCATAGGGA
>PVLC010034491.1:0-16888 GCA_004027655.1 Graphiurus murinus
CCTTCCTTATTTCCTTATTTATTTATTTATTATTAAATTATTTTTGTGACATTGGGGATTGAATCTGGGGGCAGGGTCTCACTAGGTTGGTAAGAGTCTCACTACTTGCTGAGACTGTCTTTAAATCTGCGATCCTCCTGTTTTAGCTTCCCAGGTACTGAGATTACAGGCATGCACCACCATGCTCGCCTTGTTTTTGTTTAAGAAAGCTAACTTAAGTATTGGTTATAGATGATCTCCAGAGAAGGAAGATTTTTAAAGTATCACTCCAGTTATGTGACTTAATAAAACTGAAGGTTGCTTACTAGTACATATATCTGGTCCTACAAATGTGATTACTTATATTATTTATATAAATTATAATTATTGGTAACCTCTAAAATATTGTGCAAACTACACAGGGAATGTTTTTGGTTTTGTGGTACTAGGGATTGAAGTAGTCATTCTGCTTCCAAGGTACACCCTCAGCCCTTTTTATTTATTTTTTGTTTTGTTTTGAAACAAGGTCTTGCTAGGTTTTCCAGAGTCTCACTGAGTTGTTCAGGCTGGACTTGAACCTGTAATAATCCTGTCTCTGCCTCCCAAGTACTGGGATTACAGGAATGCTCCACCATACCCAGCTTGGAATTTTTTAATGTTGATAACTGAATCTCTTTACCTCCTGTAAGAGCTGACCTAAAGGGACACAAAAAATTCACTTTTATTTGTTTTTGCCAAAATTAAAGATGAACTATGTAATTACATAAAGAAAGAATTTATCGAAATAGCAAAGAACTCTTTACTAATTAGTTATCTAGAACTAAGCATTAATATATGAAATACTTCTGGGTGTGGTGGCGCATACATGTGTGTAAGTACTTGGGAGGCTGAGACAGGAAGATTGCAGGTTTGAAGCCAGCTTCAGCAACTTAGCAAGACCCTATTTCAAAATAAAAAGGGATGGGGGTGTAGCTTGGAGATAGAATGCCCCAGGGTTGCAATCCCTAGTACAAAAAAAAAAAAGTTATGTGTAAGCCACATGTTGGCTTATGCTTGTAATCCTACTACTTTGGAGGCTGAGACAGGAGGATTGCAGGTTTGAGGATAGCCTCAGCAAATAGTGAGACTCTCATTAACCTAGCAAGACCCTGTTTCAAGATAAAAATAAAATAGGGCTGAGGGTGTAACTTGGAGGTAGAATGCCCCTGGGTTCAATCTCCAGTGCCACAAGAATAAACAAAAAGTTATATATAAATTACAAATTATATATATAAGCCAGATGTGGTGGTGCACATTTGTAATCCTAGCATTTGGGAGGCTGAGACAAAAGGATCACAGGTTCACAGCCAACCTCAGCAACTTAGTGAAGCCCTTAGCAATCTAGTGAGACCCTGTTTCAAAATAAAATAAATTGAATTGGGGGTGTAGCTCAGATGTAGAATACCCTTGGGTTTAATCCCCAGTACCACACACACACACACACACACACACACACACACACACACACACACAATTATATATATAAAGAAGTACTTAGCATTTGGGAGGCTGAGACCGGAGGATCCGGGTTCACAGCCAGCATCAGCTACCTAGCGAGGCCCTCCGCAACTTAGTGAGACCCTGTTTCCAAATAAAGAATAAAACATAGGACTGGAGGTATAGCTCGGAGGTAAAATGCCCCTGAGTTCAATCCCCAGTACCACAAAAAAAAAAAAAAAAAAGTACGTAGCATAGATATTTGATTATTTAAGTGAAATAACACACGAATAAATACAAGAAAAATTATAGGTTTCTTTAGCTGAACATGGTGACATGTACCTATGATCCTTGTACTTGGGAGGCTGAGACAGAATTGCAGTTTCAAGGCCTGCCTCTGTAATTTAGCGAGACCCTGTTTTAAATTTTTTTAAAAAGGAGCTGGGTGTGGTGGCACACACTTGTAATCCCAGTACTTTGGAGGCTGAGACAAGAGAATCGCAGGTTGGAAGCCAGCCTCAGCAACTTAGCGAAACCCTGTTTCCAAATAAAAAAATAAAATAGTCCTGGAGGTGTAGCTCAGAGGTAGAATGCCCCTGGGTTCACAAAATAAATAAATAAGTAAATAAATAAATAAATAAATAAAAGGGGAAGGGGTCCTGGCATGGTGGCACTTGCCTATAATCCCACTACTTGGGAGATTAAGATAGGAGAATTGTAAGTTCGCAGCCAGTCTCAGCAACTTAGCAAGGCCCTCCACAACTTAGACTGTTTCAAAATAAAATAAGGCTGAGTGTATAGTTCAGAGATAGAAAGCCCCTAAGTTCAATCTCCAGTACCACACACAAAAAAGAGAAAAGGTGGGTTGGGGGTATAGATCTAGAATGCCACTGGGTTCAATCCCCAGTACCAAAAAATTAAAAATAATAAAAATTATAATTTTATTTTAGCAAATTAATTGAGTCTAATGGTTTGCATACATACATATGTAATGTATCTAAAAAGAATTTGTATAATTACTGTGCTTTGAAACATATTACAGAATAATTAAGAGAATCCAAAATGATAACCATGTTCTATATATGTATCTTCCATTTAAGTTTTGAAGTTACCATTACAAGTCTACATTATAGCTAATTAGTTGTGAAACCTTTTGTATATCTTTTGAAAACCTCATCTTTCATTTTCTTGTGATGTCTATCAACTATAAAAAAGATATGCAGTAACAAATATTTGTAGGTAAAGATTATCAAATGATAATTAGAGGAACATATACACACTTTGGTTATCATTCACACATTTTACCTTTGCTTATAGTTTTGTCCTTTTCTCTCCTAAGATCTCAGTGGTTCTATAGCATCTCCAGATGTCAAATTAAACATTGGTGGAGACTTTATCAAAGAATCTACAGCTACTACATTTCTGAGACAAAGAGGGTATGGCTGGCTTTTGGAAGTTGAAGATGATGATCCTGAAGATAACAAGCCACTCTTGTATGTAAAAATAATTTCTATTTTTTTTGGTTTTAAGAGCTAGTCTATGGGACAGTTATGTTCTTTTCATATTATCTAAAGACATATGTTTCAGTTTGCTAGTAATATTTATGTATGTATCTATGTAGGTGTATGGTACCAGGGGCATTCTACTTTCCACCACACCGCCATCCCTTTGTATTTTTCATTTTGAAACAAGGTCTTGCTAAGTTGTTGAGGGCCTCACTATGTTGTTGCAGAGGCTGGCCTTGAACCTGCATTCTCCTATATTCCCAGGTACTGGGATTATAAGTGCCACTGTGCCCAGCTTCAGTTTTGCTAAATTTATTTTATATTTACTTATGTATTTATTTATTGTGGTATTGAAAATTGAACCCAGAGGCATTCTACCTTCGAGCTATACCCCCAGCCCAATTTTACTTATTTGGAAACAGGGTCTTGCTAGGTTAATGAGAGTCTCCTCACTACTTGCTGAAGCTGTCCTCGAACCTGTGATCCTCCTGTCTCAGCCTCCCAAGTACTGGGATTACAGGCATGTGCCACCACGCCTGGCTTAGTTTTACTAAATTTAAAAAAACAAGCAATAATGAAAAAATTTTAAATCTATCAAGTGGCAAAAATTTTTTAAATGGTAATACTATAACATATGCATTCTCTATCTCTCTTTTCTCTCTCTCTCTCATACACACACATACACATACAAATATACTCCAAACCTGCTTACCTAGGTCTATCAGCTATCTCAAGTAATCATGTAATCTGAAAAAGCAGGGCTCTTGGGTGCTTACAGTTGAGATTCAGGTTGGAAGCAATTAAGATTGCCAAGAAGCCGGACATGGTGGTGCACACCTGTAATCCCAGTACTTGGGAGGCTAAGACAGGAGGATCACTGGTTTGAGGCCCGCCTCAGCAACTTAGTGAAGCTCTCAGCAACCTAGCAAGACCCTGTTTCCAAATAAGAAATAAATCGGGCTAGGGGTGTAGCTCGGAGGTAGAATGCCTCTGGGTTCAACCCCCAGTACTACAAAAAAAAAAAAAGGAAGAAAAGATTGCCAGTATTTCCAAAATCTCTCATAGAGAAATTGTCCAGCTGCCAATGAGAGAACTATAGGAAGACTTCCATTGTGGTACTGGGGATGGAACCCAGGGGCATTCTACCTCCAAGCTATACCCCCAGCCCTATTTTTTTATTCTTTATTTTGAAACAAGGTCTCACTAAGTTGCAGAGTGCCTCACTGAGTAGGTGAGGCTGGCTGCGAACCCGGGTTCTCCGGTCTCAGCCTCCCAAATGCTGGGATTACAAGCATGTACCACCATGCCCGGCTTCTATTTTCTTTATAGTACTTGAAATTTTGTGATTCTCCTCTGGGAAAAAAAAAAGTAAATCAACAATTTTGGAAAAAAGAATCGATAGCCTTACAAAATTGAAGCATTACCAGGTTTTTCTTTATAGTAATTATTGGTAGATTTAAGAACTAAAACAAGCCGGGCGTGGTGGCACATGCTTGTAATCCCAGTACTTGGGAGGCTGAGACTGGAGGATCCAGGTTTGCGGCCAGCCTCAGCTACATAGTGAGGCCCTCCACAACTTAATGAGACCTTGTTTCAAACTAAAGAATAAAAAATAGGAAGCCGGGCGTGGTGGCGCACGCTTGTAATCCCAGCATTCGGGAGGCTGAGACTGGAGGATCCGGGTTCGTGGCCAGCCTCAGCTACCTAGTGAGGCACTCCACAACTTAGTGAGACTCGGTTTCAAAATAAAGAATAAAAAATAGGACTGGGGTGTAGCCCGGTGATAGAATGCCCCTGGGTTCAATCCCCAGTACCACACACACACAAAAAGAACTAAAACATCCTATATTTCTTTCTTTCTTTTTTTTTTTTTACTTTTATTTGCGTTTATTTTATTTTATGCTGAATTTATTCCCACACCATAAGTTTTGTTTCTTCAGTTTCTTTGGCGATATCTTTTTCTTTTGTGTAATCTCCTCTTCTGGTGTAGGACAATCTACTCCTTCTCAGCGAGGATCATCTCAGTGTCACGGGGGAGCTCTTGTGTGGGTTCATTTAGCCATGAGCTCTGTAAGCATGGCGGTGCATCTTGGGGGCTTTGTTCAGTGACCAGAGAATTGACATCTAAACCTTTAAGTTCAGTATTACTTTTTTTTTTGGTACGGGAGATTAAACTCAGGGGCATTCTACCTCTAAGCTATACCCCCAGCCCTGTTTTATTTTTATTTTTTATTTTATTTATTTTTTGCGGTACTGGGGATTGAACTCAGGGGCATTCTACCTCCGAGCTATACCCCCAGCCCTATTTTTTATTCTTTATTTTGAAACCGAGTCTCACTAAGTTGTGGAGTGCCTCACTAGGTAGCTGAGGCTGGCCACGAACCCGGATCCTCCAGTCTCAGCCTCCCGAATGCTGGGATTACAAGCATGTGCCACCACACACGGCTTTTTATTTTTATTTTTGAAATAGGGTCTAACCAGGTTGATGAGAGTCTCACTACTTGCTGAGGCTGTCGTTGAACCTGTTATCCTCCTGTCTCAGCCTCCTAAATACTGGGATTACAAGCGTGTGCCACCATGCCCAGCTCCCAGCCCTATTTTTTAATAATTTTTATTTTGGAACAGGGTCTCACTAGGTTGATGAGAATCTTAGTTCTTGCTGAGACTGTTCTTGAACCTGTGATCCTCCTGTACTGGGATTATAGGCATGTGCCACCATACTTGGCTTACAAGTATTCAGAACTCTTTTTGGGCCACTGACCCTGTGTCCAGTCCCCTCTGGGCACACCTACTAATTCTACCATTGTAATGCCAAAATGGTACACACTGTTTCTTTTTTTTTTTTTTTTTTTGCAGTACTGGGGATTGAACTCAGGGGCATTCTACCTCCGAGCTATACCCCCAGTCTATTTTTTATTCTCTATTTTGAAAGCGAGTCTCACTAAGTTGCAGAGTGCCTTACTAGGTAGTTGAGGCTGGCCTCGAACCCGGATCCTCCAGTCTCAGCCTCCCGAATGCTGGGATTACAAGCGTGCGCCACCACGCTCGGCTCACACTGTTTCTTTAAAGTGAAATCTTTCAGATACTTGGTGGCTTTTCAGATATGCATACCCTTGATGGCTCAGGCAGTTTCATAGGTGTTCTTAAAATGAACATGAAGATTTGAACCTCTTAATTCACATGATTTTTTGAGATTTTCTGGATCAAGAGAATAGCAAACCATTTTCATAGATCACCTCAGGCCACTTACAAGAAGAAGAAGCCAACGTTCTATATTTCTTAATATTAATATGCTATATGTCATCAAATCTAAAATGCTATGGATTAGAAAATGAGGTTCTTTTTCTTTCTTTGTGTGTGTGTGTGTATGTGGTACTAGGTATTGAACCCAGGGGCATTCTACCTCTGAGCTACACCCCCAGCCTTATTTTATTTTTATTTTGAAACAGGATCTCACTAGGTTGATGAGAATCTCACTACTTGCTGAGGATGTCCTCAAACCTGCGATCCTCCTGTCTCAGCCTCCCAAGTACTGGAATTACAAGTGTGCGCCACCATGTTCAAGTTACGAATTATTTTTCATGTTAATAAAAAAGAATAGTGCCCAAGACAACATAAAACTAGGACATCGAAGGACTATCTCTAGCTGGACGTGTTGGTTTACCTTTGTAAGCTCAGTACTCAGGAGGCTGAGATAGGACCTCACAGGTTTAAAAAGTATGTGCTGGCCAGTCCCAGCAGTTTAGCAAGATCCTGTCTCAAAAATTAAGCTGGGCATGGTGGCCCATGCTTGTAATTCTAGTACTTGGGAGGCTGAGACAGGAGGATTGCAGGTTCACATCCAGCTTAGCAACTTGTGAGGCCCTCTGCAATTTAGTGAGACCCTTTTGCAAAATAAAGAATAAAATAGGGCTGGGAGTATAGCTCGGAGGTAGAATGCCCCTCAGTTTAATTTCCAGTACCACAAAATAAAATAATTAAATAAGGAGCTGGGCATGGTGGTGCATGCTTGTAATCTCAATACTTGGGAGACTGAGATTAGAGGATAAAGGTTCACGGCCAGCCTCAGGAACTTAGTGAGACCTTCTGCAACTTAGACCCTATTTCAAAATAAAAAATAAAATAGGACTGGGGGTGTGGCTCAGAGGTAGAATGGTCCTAGGTTCCATCCCCAGTACTAAAAAAATAAATAGGCTGGGGGTGCAGCTCAGAGGTAGAAGGCCCCAAGGTTTAATCCACAGTACCAAAAAAAAAAAAAAAAAAAAAAAAAAAAAGACTATTTTCAGGCTGGGGATGTAGTGGTAGAACACTTGCCTAACCTGTGTAAAGTCCTTAGTTTAATCCCCAGTACTGCCAAAAATGAAAAGAGGGAGAGAGGACTATCTCCTTAGTGTAAGGATGGATAGAAGTAGCACAGAAAGTGATATCAAGGACATTTGCTTCAGTGTGGCACTGGGTGGGATGTTGGAAGACAAAATTTCCCTGAGAATATAAACCCCACACTGGTTCTCCTAGAGGTTTATCGATTCTCATTTATCTGTATGACCCCCAAAAAGTTTCAAGCAGAAAATTTTATTTGAAGTCGTCTTCAATCAGCCAGGTGTGGTAGCACGTGCTTGTAATCCTAGTACTTGCAGGCTGAGAAAGGGAGATCACAGATTCATGGCCAGCCTCAGCAACTTAATGAGGCTGTCTACAACTTAGTGAGACCCTATTTCAAAATAAAGAATTAAAACTAGGGGTGGGGGTGTAGCTCAGAGGTAGAATGCCCCTGGTTTCGATCCCCGGTACTGGAAAAAAAAAAAAAAAGTTGTCTTAAATCAGCAGGGCATGGTGGTGTACCTTTGTAATACTAGTACTTGGGAGGGTGACGCCAGAGGATAGCAGGTTCAAGGATAGCCTCAGCAATGTAGTGAGGCTCTCATCAACCTAGCATGACCCTGTTTCAAAGGGCTGCACAACCAGGTGTAGTGACACACATTTGTAATCCTAGTACTTGAGAGGCTGAGACAGGAAGACCTCTGGTTTGCGTTCAGCCTCAACAACTTAGTGAGGCCCTCAGCAACTTAGTGAGTCCCTATTTCAAAGTAAAAGATAAAATGGGGCTGGGGGTGTAGGTCAGAGATAGAATACCCCTGGGTTTAATTCCCAGTAACTTCATACACACACACTCACTCACTCACTCACTCTCTCTCTCTCACACACACACACACACACACACACACGAGCTGGGATGCAGTTTGGAAGTAAAATTCCCCTAGGTTCAATCCCCAGTACCACAAAAAGTAAAAAAAAAAAAAATAAGTAAATTTTTTTTGAAAGTTGTTTTAAATTTATCGTGTGTCCAGAACACTGGCAAAAGGAAAGGCAGAGCCAGGTGTGGTGATGCACATCTGTAGTCCCAGTACTTGGGAGGCTGAGAAAGGAAGATCACAGGTTCAAGGACAGCCTCAGCAAGTAGTGAGACTCTCATCAACCTAGTAGGACCCTGTTTCCAAATAAGAAATAAAATTGGAGCCGGGCGTGGTGGCGCACACTTGTAATCCCAGCATTCGGGAGGCTGAGACTGGAGGATCCGGGTTCGAGGCCAGCCTCAGCTACCTAGTGAGGCCCTCCGCAACTTCGTGAGACCCTGTTTCAAAATAAAGAATAAAAAATAGGGCTGGGGGTATAGCTCGGAGGTAGAATGCCCCTGAGTTCAATCCCCAGTACCGCAAAAAAAAAAAAAGAAAAAAAGAAATAAAATTGGGCTGGGGGGTATAGTTTGAAGGTAGAATGCCTCTGAGTTCAATCCCTAGCACCACAAAAAAAAAAAGGAAAGGCAGTTACTGGAAACACTTGGATTCATCTCAGGCTAGCAGTAATCCTAAGATACTCGTGACTGTGAGATCTGTCCCACCTGTAGAGATGATTAAATGTTCTCTAAAGTTGGGATATTTCCTTGGAATCAGTGAAATATGGTACTTCTAGGGCATATGTTTTGTCAACCTATGGATATAATACTGTCTTTTTTTTTTTTGGCAGAAATGGGGATTGAACCCAGGAGCATTCTACCTCTGAGCTATACCCCTATCCCTATTTTTTATTCTTTATTTTGAAACAAGGCCTCACTAAATTGCACAGGTTCTGTCTAGATAGCTGAGGCTGGCTGCAAACCTGCAATCCTCCTGCCTCCACCTCCCAAGTACTGTGATTACAAGCGTGCACCACCAAGCCCAGCTATACTGTTATATTTAAACTTACATTCTACCGGGCATGGTGGCATACACTTAATAATCCCATTACTTGGGAGGCTGAGATAGGAGGATCGCATGTTTGAAGCCAGCCTTGGCAATTTAGTATGAGGCAATTCAGCCTCTGCAACTTGGTGAGACCCTGTTTCCAAATAAGAAATAAAATCAGACTTGGGGGTATAACTTGGAGGTAGAATGCCTCTGGGTTTAATCTCCAGTATAAACAAATAAACAAACAAACAAACATTCTTTTGCAACTGTCTTAATATTCAGAATTGTCTTTTGAGAATTTTTATTTTAAATTTATAGGGAAGAATTGGATATCGATCTAAAGGATATTTACTACAAAATCCGATGCGTTTTGATGCCAATGCCATCACTTGGTTTTAATAGACAAGTGGTGAGAGACAATCCTGACTTTTGGGGTCCTCTGGCTGTTGTTCTTTTCTTTTCCATGATATCATTGTATGGACAATTTAGGGTAAGTATATCTTATTTTATATAAATTCTAAATAAATATATTCAAATATTAACTGTAAATAGTACATTTGTTGGAGAAATGCTTTATTTATTTATTTTTTTTTTTTGTGGTACTGGGGATTGAACTCAGAGGCATTGTACCTCCGAGCTACACCCCCAGCCCTATTTTTTATTCTTTATTTTGAAACCGAGTCTCACTAAGTTGCGGAGTGCCTCACTGGGTAGCTGAGGCTGGCCGCGAACCCGGATCCTCCGGTCTCAGCCTCCCGAATGCTGGGATTACAAGCGTGCGCCACCACGCCCGGCGAGAAATGCTTTATATCTTTGCCCATTTTTTTCTCACTTGTGCATTCCTAAAATTGGTAATAATTGAATTATATGTGGAGTACCTTAGATTAATGCTTTCCAAACTATTATTTATTTATTTATTTATTTATTTATTTATTTATTTGCGGTACTGGGGATTGAACTCGGGCATTCTACCTCTCTTCCATTATTTAGTTACTCAGTTTTCTGCATCCGTATCGACTCTTTAGGTTATAATCCAGTATTATCATCATTTATTTCATTGCTCACATTGTTTAAGTTTTAGCCTTTAAAAGTTCCTTCAGATTGCCTTCTGTGTTTATACTTTTTTGAGAGCTTCCTTTCCTCTGACCCTGTAAAGTATTCCAAGCTAATTTTGTATTTTCCTTGCTCTAGCCCTAGAAGCATTATTTTTCTAAGGAGTCTTAGTTCTTTTAATTAGGGAATATTTAGAAACCAAGATCTGGGCAGTCAGTGAATTTATGTCATTAGTGGGGTGTTATTTCCAGACTTCCCAAAAGAGCTTTAAATATATGCAAGTATCATTAAACTAAATCTGAGGAGTTAAAATTATCTAAATGTTTTCCATGTATGACTTCTTGGATAAATGTGTGATTACAAAGAGTTTTAAAGACTTCTAGAGAAAACTGGCAATTTGTTTTAGTAATATATTTTCCTTGTAGAATCCTGTAAACCAGGGGGTTAGCAGTAGACACTTCATTTTTTTGTGTGTTTGTATGGTACTGGATATTGAACTCAGGGGCGTTGTACCTTCGAGCTATACCCCCAGCCCTATTTTTCATTCTTTATTTTGAAACCAGGTCTCACTAAGTTGCAGAGTGCCTCACTAGGTAGCTAAGGCTGGCTGCAAACCTGGATTCTCTGGTCTCAGCCTCCCAAATGCTGGGATTACAAGTGTGCGCCACCACGCCTGGCTGACACTTCATTTTTAATATTTATCTTTTATAGCCGGGCGTGGTGGCGCACGCTTGTAATCCCAGCATTTGGGAGGCTGAGACCGGAGGATCCAGGTTCCCGGCCAGCCTCAGCTACCTAGTGAGGCACTCCGCAACTTAGTGAGACCCTGTTTCAAAATAAAGAATAAAAAAAAAAAAATAGGGCTGGGGGTATAGGGGTATAGCTCGGAAGTAGAATGCCCCTGAGTTCAATCCCCAGTACCGCAAAAAAAAAAAAAAAAAATATATATATATATTTATCTTTTATTGTATATATTAAAGTTCTTAAGGAATTGATAATAGCTAAATTTTCAATTTGGTTATAAAATTATATTACACATTATATTCTTTCTAAACTTCGGAAAAGTATCTGAGAATTCACACCACCTTTCTATGACCTGAAATTGGGTATGCCAAACTATCTTATATATAAGGCAGAGAACTGAATTGCTGAAAAAAAAAATCATTTTATTTGGAACAAAAGCATTGATTACATTGAAATTTTTTCCTTTTAAGGTTGTCTCATGGATTATAACCATTTGGATATTTGGTTCACTGACAATTTTCTTACTGGCCAGAGTTCTTGGTGGAGAAGTAAGTAGTTAATTTTGAAAGTACCCTTTGCATGTTATTGGTAAGCTTTATTTTTGATACCACAGATATCATCATTAGCTATAGTCATTATAACAGTTTCTTGTCCCAAAATTGCTATTAATTTATACTAGTTGCTTTAAGATGATTAACATATTAGTATTGTACTTACTCAGCAAATGTTTCAAAGAATGATGGAAAAAGGAAATACACTATTCCACTTATCAAATAATGTACAGATTTTCAGGAAAGCATAAAATTTATTATGTATTACAGCAATTCTCAAGGTTGTTCTCAAATCAGTTCTCAGGTTGCCACATTTCTTTATATGGGTTATATTTATCAGTATTTATCATGTCAGAAATTAAAATAATTTAAAATATTTATTCATTTAAAGCTAACAATAAACCAACTGTATTTAATACATACCTTCTACCTCTGAGCTACTCCCCCAGACCTTTTTTTTTAATTTATTTTGAAACAAGGTCTCCTAAGTTGCTGAGGCTGGCCTTGAACCTTCGATCTTCCTGTCTTGGTCTTCCAAGTAATGGAATTACAGGCCTGCACCAACACACTCGGCAACAATACATTAAAAAAAAAAAACTAAGCCAGCCACCGTACTTGGTTAGTACTTGGGAAGCTGAGACATTCCCAAAAGATCCCAGGTTTGCTCAGCAACTTAGCAAGACCCTTTTAATTAGCCAGGCATGGTCACGCCTGCTTGTAATCCCAGTACTTGGGAGGCTGACACTGGAGGATCCGGGTTTGAGGTCAGCCTCAGCTACTTAGTGAGGCTCTCTGCAACTTAGTGAGATCCTGTTTCAAAATAAAGAATAAAAAATAGGACTGGGGATGTAATGTGTAGGTAGAATGCCCCTGGGTTCAAAAAAGACCCTTGTAACTTAGTGAGACCCTATTTCAAAATTTAAAAAAAAAAAAAAGTGAAAAAGGTTGGAGTGTAGCTTGGAAAGAAAATGCCCAAGTTCAATCCCTTGTACCAGAATTTTTTCTTTTTCTTTTTACTTTGAATCTATCTTTTGATGGTTTTGGTAGTAGGAATTGAACCTAAAGGCATTCTACCTCCAAGCTATACTCTCAACCCTTTTTATTTTTTGTTTTGAAACAAGGTCTTGCTGTGTTGCTAAGAGTCTTGCTATCTTGCTAAGACTGTCTTGGAACCTGCTATCCTTCTGTCTCAACCTCCCAAGTACTATGATTACAGGCATGCACCACCCTGCCTGGCTGAATGCATCCTTTTTACCCAGGTACAATTTTGTAGCATCATGTATTAGAAAGCATTAGTTCACTGAGTTTTACAGAAGTTTTAAATGTTGACATATTTTATTGTCCAGTATCAGAAAATCACATTTATTAGTATTACCACTCATCTCATCAGAAAAGTCTGTATTGGAAAACTGTTGAGCTTAAAATTGTGGGTGCAAGTTAGGTAGTAGAGTTCTTTGTTTTGGTGTTTTTTTGCAATACTGGAGATTGAATCCAGGGGCAGTCTACTACTGAGCCATACCCCCCTTCCCTTTTTATTTTTAATTAATTAATTTATTTTTTGTGGTACTGGGGATTGAACCTAGGGGCATTCTACCTCCAAGCTACACTCTCAGTCCTATTTTTTATTCTTTATTTTGAAATAGGGCCTCACTAAGTTCCGGATAGCCTCACTAAGTAGCTTAGCCTGGCGACGAACCTGGATCCTCCAGTCTCAGCCTCCCAAGTACTGGGATTACAAGTGCATGCCACCATGCCTGGCTCCTTTTTACTTTTCATTTTGGGATAGAATCCCCTAAATTGTCCAAACTGGCCTCAAACCTGCTATCCTCCTGTATATCTGCCTTTCAATTAGTGGGATTACAAGCATTTACCACCACACCTGGCTGTGTATTACTTCTTTTTTTCCTGTACTGGGGATTGAACTCAGGGACATTCTACCTCCGAGCTACACCCCCAGTCCTATTTTTTATTTTTTATTTTGAAACAGGGTCTCACTAAGTTGTGGAGGGCCTCACTAAGTAGCTGAGGCTGGCCTTGAACCCGGATCCTCCAGTCTCAGCCTCCCAAATACTGGGATTTACAAGCATGTACCACCACATCTGGCTTATATATTGTTTCTTATATCCTAGACAAACCTAGTATATTTTTATAAAAATAGATATCACTACATTTCTGTTTTGTAATTTAGGACTGTTGATACAAGAGCTAAGAGATTTTGATCTTAATTTGAACTCTGTCACCTACTAGCTTTGCTTTCTTGAGCAGTTGGTGAGAGGCCCAGGAACATTGCAGAGTATATGATAATTTGAAATATAGTGGGTATGATATCTTTTAATTTCTTAATTCTTACATTTATATCAGTATAACAAAGAATATATGATCTTTGATAGTGATTAAAATGAATATCTTGATTTCTATATTTACTTGAATTTTTAAAAATTCACAGGTTGCATATGGCCAAGTTCTTGGAGTTATAGGATATTCATTACTTCCTCTCATTGTAATAGCCCCTGTACTTTTGGTGGTTGGATCATTTGAAGTGGTTTCTACACTTATAAAAGTAAGTTATGGGGTATGAAATTAATAAAGTAGTTTACTGTTTTCCAGTAGCAAAAGTATACTTTACCTAAGAATATTGTAATCTAAAACTGTTATCAAGAATAGAGACCGTCCTTGAAAACTAAAAGTAAAATAGGGCCTCACTAAGTAGCTAAGGCTGGCCTCGAACCTGTGATCCTCCTGTCTTAGTCTCCCAAGTACTGGGACTACAAGCATGCATCACCACACCTGGCTTAATTTTTTTAAAATATTGTAAGCTGGGCATGGTGGTGCATGCTTATAATACTAGTACTTGGGAGGCTGAGACAAGAGGATCACAGGTTGGAGGACAGCCTCAGCAACTCAGCAAGACCCTGTTTCCAAATAAAAAAATAAAATAGAGATGAGAGTATAGCCCAGAGGTAGAAGGCCCCTGGGTTCCACCCCTAGTAATAATAAATAAATATTGTAAAAAATTTTTACTCTATGATTTCCAAAAAGGTAATTGATTTATTAATATGCTACCTTTTGTCTTTCTCTCTGTCTCTCTTTTTTTAAAGCTGTTTGGTGTGTTTTGGGCTGCCTACAGTGCTGCTTCATTGTTAGTAGGAGAAGAATTCAAGACCAAAAAGCCTCTACTGATTTATCCAATCTTTTTATTATACATTTATTTTTTGTCCTTGTATACTGGGGTGTGACCAAGTCATACATGACTAGAAAAAGATGATGTTACATTTGTATGTAGGCTGGGAATTTTTGCTGAAGGAATTGGAGAAAATGTTGCTGATAAAATTTTACATGTTTCCAATACAAAGGCAGGTTTAAGGTCTTTTTAAAACAATATTTTTTGTATTTAATTAAGCAATTGCAGTTATCTGGGATTATTTTGGTCAGAATTCTAAATTCTGTTGATTCTTCATATTCCAGTGAATAAAATGTAAAAGCATTGTGTTTCTAAGATTGTGTCAATATTCACCTAAAGACTTGTGCCAAAAGCACCCAGACCAGTAATTATATTTCACTTGATGAGTAAATTTGACAACATCCTGATTATCTAAAAGTGCAATGTTTTTTTAAAGAATTTTCTCCAGCATCACAGATCCTGTAAATATATATTTATATTTATACATATATATTTATGAAATAATTCTTATTATTCACAAAATGTATTTCTGAATAGCCTAAAAATTAAGATATTAAATCTGATGCTTAAACTTTCTTTAATTTGGCCATTAATCTTTTTATTTTAAAATTTACATTTATTTTTTAAATGTACATAATTTTTAACATAATTGTTGCTTATGTAGATTTCGTTTGTGTGGGTATGCTTTTAAAAATCATTTTTGAATGTCTAAACATCTGATTTAAAGTTTCTATTTATCTTTCTGACCAAAGGAGCAAGAGATATAATGGATATGGCATTCATTAAAATCATTAATATATAGAAAAACAATATTTATAGCATCAGTAAATATTTTTTAAGTGGTACTCCTAAATAAGAAAATATATGGAAAAGAGGCTTTTAAAATCTTCTGGTCCTGAGTGATATTATATGAAGTAGAGAAAAATAAAATGTTTCCCAGCTGTGTGTTTTGTTTTCTAACACCTTGTCCTGTATTACTTAATATTTTAACAAGTACCAGGTATTCTCTAACAGATGTATAATTTTGCTAAGGGAAATATTAAGAAATTTTCATTACTGAAATTTTTGTTATAAATCATAGTTCTACATAAACCTTTAACTATTATTTCTTTGTAAAGTAGATGAACAGCCAGGCGTGGTGGCACATGCTTGCAATCCCAGTACTTGGGAGGCTGAGACCGGAGGATCAGGGTTCACAGCCAGTTTCAGCTACTTAGTGAAGCTCTCGGTAACTCAGTGAGACCCTGTTTGAAAATAAAGAATTAAAAATAGGACTGGAGGGTGTAGCTAGGAGGTAGAATGTCCCTGGGTTCAATCCCCAGTACCGCAAAAAATAAAGTAGATGAACTATTTTGGGCTGGAGATATAGTTCTTGCCTAGCATGCACACAAGGCCCTGGTTTCAATCAATACCCAGACACACACACACACACACAGCCTTTTTTTTTTTTTTTTTTTTTTTGTGGTACTGGGGATTGAACTCAGGGGCATTCTACCTCCGAGCTATACCCCCAGTGCTATTTTTTATTCTTTATTTTGAAACCGGGTCTCACTAAGTTGTGGAGTGCCTCACTAGGTAGTTGAGGCTGGCCTCGAACCCAGATCCTCCAGTCTCAGCCTCCCAAATGCTGGGATTACAGGCATGCGCCACCACGCCCGGCTCACACACAGCCTTTTTAAAATTTATGTCCATCTGGGCATGGTGCTTCATGCCTGTAATCCCAATATTTGGGAAGCTGAGACAGGATTGCAGATTCAAGACCAACCTCATTGACTTAGTGAGACCCTGTTGCAAAATTATAAAAATAAAAAGTGTGTGTGGGGGGGTAGAACCTTGTAAAGATATAGCTCAGGGGTAGGACCTCTAGGTTCAATCCCCAGTACCAAAAAAAAATGGTTAAGGGAATGTTCCATATTCAAGTCATATTTTATTAAACATAAAACAGGGTTAGTTTTCTTTTTTTTTTTTTTTTTTTTTTTTTTTTGCGGTACTGGGGATTGAACTCAGGGGCGTTCTACCTCCGAGCTACACCCCCAGCCCTATTTTTTATTCTTTATTTTGAAACCGAGTCTCACTAAGTTGCGGAGTGCCTCACTAGGTAGCTGAGGCTGGTCTCGAACCCGGATCCTCCGGTCTCAGCCTCCCGAATGCTGGGATTACAAGCGTGCGCCACCA
>PVLC010034492.1:0-16876 GCA_004027655.1 Graphiurus murinus
GCCTTGCTTTTAATTTCACAATGTATTTTCTGTGCGTCTGCTTCACTCCAAGTCTTCTTAGATTAATTGCTGTATCACCTGTGTGTGACCTTGAACTAAAGCACAACACAAACTTCTTGGCACAAGTTTCAGTATGATACAGCTTCTGGGAATGGTATCTTTTCTCTGGCCAAAAGCTTTAAGGGGTGGTAGTGTTAAGAAAGATGCTGAAAATGTACTTGGGAGGCTGAGACAGAAGGATTGCAGGTTTGAGGTCAGTTTCAGCAGTTTAGCAAGACACTCGGTAACTTAGCAAACCCTATTTCAAAGTATAAAATAAAAAGGGCTGGGGTGTATCTTGGAGTTAGAGTGCCTCTGGGTTCTGGGTTCAATCCTCCCCCACCCCCATCCCCACCAATGATGAAAACAACAAGAGAGCAAGAAACTAAAATGGAAAAATATTTAAATAAATGCAAAAGAGATCCAATCAGATAAATGATTTGAATGAGAGTGGAATTCCTCTTAGGTGTTTAAAACTTAAAAAGCAATTTAAAAGCTATCTTATTTTAACCAAAAAAAAAAAATTATATGTCATGTTCAAAAAAATATTGGACATGAAGTCAGAGGCTTAGTGCTAATCCTGGCAAATGACTTAACCTTTCTATGCTTCACCTGGTAGTCAGAAGCCAGACAATCAGAAATTCTTTTAGTCCATTCCAATCTTAATTTCTGATGTCTATTTGATGCTAATTTTTTAGCATGCCTGTAATCCCAGTACTTGGGAGGCTGAGACAGGAGGATTACAGGTTCAAGGCTAGTCTTGGCAACTTAGTAAGACCATTAGCAACTTAGCAAGACCCTGTTTTCAAGATTAAAAAATAAAATAGGGCTGAGGGTGTATCTCAGAGGTAGCATGCCCTTGGATTTAATCCCTAGTGCCCAAAACAAAACAAACAAACCCCCAAAGCTATGTATCATACGTCACACAATAATATATAGAGAGATTACAGAAAGACTAAGGGTTAAGGCAGCCACAGGGTTATAGAATGCTGTGCTAAGAGCAAATGCAGAGAGCGGTTATGAATGCAAAGAGTCACTGCAGGTGGTAAGATAAGGGCTTTAATGAAACAGCTCCACAGAGTTATGAAGGTGAGGGCTGGAGAGACACCAGTTTCAGAGTGTCAGCTTCAAGTGCATCATTGTTATGGGTAGGAGAAACCACGCTGGGCCGTGTAAAGCTGAGGGACAAAGAACCAGAGGTTTGTTGCTGTGGCAATTTTCCTGGGATAGGCTTGTGACAAAGAACCAGATGATGGGGTCAGCGTGCCACTGTGTCCAGGATTCGGGGGCTCCTCCTTTTATGGGTCTTAGAAGAGGGGATTATGTCTGGTGAGGTTGCTAAGCTCCCATGTCAGGTGCTTTTGATATGATTTGGAAGGTCCACGTATTCAGGTCCTTTTGGCTTAGTATGATAAGTTGGCATGAATAAATTATGTATCAGTTTGTGCTTTAAGGTTGTGCTGGGCAGATGGTTGGTCCATGCAAACAAGATGTAGAGTCATTGTACCTCTGCACTTGCTGAAAATGGAGAAACTCAGGGCAAACTATTGCTTTACAAAAAAAAGGAGTAACTCAGAGCCAGACACAGCCTAAAACCCGATGCTCTGTATGCACCATGGAGTAACTCACAGCAGGGCACAGCCTGATCTCCACATGCAACAAGTGTATACCTCAAAAAACACTGCCTCAGCTGGCCATAGTGGTGCATGCCTGTAATCCCAGTACTTGGGAGGCTGAGATAGGAGGATCATAGGTTCACGGCGGCCAGGCTCAGAAACTTAGTGAGTGAGGCTCTCTGCAACTCAGTGAGACTCTATTTCAGAATAAAATAGGACTGAGGGACCTGGGCATGGTGGCACATGCTTCTAATCCCAGTACTGGGGAGGCTGAGACAGGAGGATCACAGGTTCAAAGCCAGCCTTGGCAATTTAGCGAGACCCTCAGCAACCTAGTGCGACCCTGTTTCCAAATGAATAAAATCAGGCTGGGCAGTGTAGCTTGGAGGTAAAATGCCTCTGTGTTTAATCTCCAGTACAAAACAAAATGACAACATAAAGATAGGGTTAGGGGTAAGGCTCAGAGGTTCAATCCCCAGTACATGTATGTATGTATGTATGTATGTATGTATGTATGTATATTGCCTCTCTGGGCTTTGGCACAGAGGAGTGGATAAGTTAGAGCTGGGACTATTGCTTTGATTTCTATTCTAGTATTTAAAGGTTAGTAAATAATGTCTCATGGAATGCCCTAGTGCTACAAAGTAAATTCAGGAGGTAGAGTGCTGGAGTTAGAGAGTACCCCTAGATTTAACTTTATTGAGCCTAGGCTATGGAACAGATGGTACACATGACTGAAATGTAGAGAAGTCTGTAGCAGCAGCAGCAACTATGAAGAGGCCAACTCAGCCAGGAAGAAACACTGGTTCCAGTGTTGAGAGATCAAATGCTGACTCACAGTAGCCACAGGTTTCATGCCACAGCCACCAGCTGAATAGCCAGAGGCAGGACCAGTCATGTTTCTGGAGTCCGGGCAGCCCAGATGGCCACTCCCATGAGAGGCCCACACACCAAAGGATGCCATGTGAACATCTGGATCCAGCAACCCAACTCCTGCCACGTAATTGCATAAGCTGCCACAGTCATCTTTCCTCCCAGAGAAAATGCAGAGAAAATGTGGGAATCTGAGCCTTTTTAAATAAAAAAATTTAAGAATTCATCTACTGAGACTTTTTAAACTATTAGTTAAAATTAATTTTAGCAATATGGCATTTTTTGTTTAGCTTGTAAAAAATGATTTTGTTACCAACCAGGAGAGATCAAATCACAGTCAAACAAAACAAAACACAAACAAACAAACAAACAAACAAAAAACCCTGAAATATTAATAGTGATAATGGCTTTGCAATGGGATTCCAAATTTATTCACTGTACAGTCATATCTTTGTATTAATCCCTGAAACACTTAACTTTTTTGTATAAACAAGTGAATAAAGTTCATAAAAATCATATATGAAAAGCAAGACAATTCTTCAATGGGAAAATAAACTCCCTTAAACTATAATAACAACAAACCTATAGTAGACTGAAGCTATGTGGTTTGGGGACAAAACTGGTTATACCTACAAGGTCCTAAGGGCATCTGTGAATCACAGCATGATAAATAATTGATAACTACTATGAAAATAATGGGTCAATTATGTTTGGTATACTACCTTCAAAAATATAGACAAATTATAATGCAAGTAAGAATATATTTTTTATTCAAATGGGTAGCCTTTGGTCATGACCCTAATTCTCTAGTTACATCAAGTATTCACTCATTCTCTTATGATGGTTGATACATGAAATACTGTAGAAATGGCTGGAGGAGAAGCCCCAGTGGAGTGAGGGAGGTAGTCTAGGAGGATTAGGGAGGTAGAGGGAGAATTAAACAGAGAAACAGCTTCCATTGGCATGTACATGTTTGAGGATACCCATGCCAATCTTAGTATCATGTATGGGGAAGAGGGGGAGTAGGAAGGGAGTTGGGGGAAAGCTCACCAAGTGCTGTGTGTATGTATATATGATTGTCTTAGGGCAATATTGTTCTTAAGTTAGTACATTTTTCCAGTTGGAAGTTCCTATTCCTTGAATGCTTTATTGATTAGGCCATAGAGTATCAAGTTCAACGAGGGACAGACCCAGGTTTTATGGGATGGAAGATTATATAATTCAGAGCACTCTTTAAGAAAAAGAAAAAAACACATTACACCTACAAAAGTAGGTACAAAACATAATACTTATTTAGAATAAAAAATCAAAACAAGTTGTACATTTAATGAACTGCCTGATACTTCTAAAGTATTTTTCCTATGTATTTTCCTATGTATGATTTCTTCATATTAAAAAAATTGTCATATTATGTTCTATAGAGTTAACAGATATTTTGATCTTTCCTCTAGTGAAGTTGATCAAAGTTTGTTTTGATTATTGATAGCATAGACACATTCCTTTCCAGTATAGCAACCCACTATTGGCAAAGTCACATACATTTTTTAGGATTTTTGTCAAATTTGGAAAGTGTCTATGAAATTTCTTTCATATATAAAGAATAAGTTGTGGGAGGACTTTCCATATCCTAATTCTGGATCCATATATTTCAATAATCCACTATCCATATACTTTAGTGCAAGGTCCTGAAGTATGCATTTGTTTGGTAATATGATTTCTGACCCTCTACCTTTGTGTCACAACACCAAGTAGCCCAGGTGATTGCAAGCCTTGGAGCAGTCAGAAGAGGTGTCACTATTTCAAGGGTTTTCAAATTCCCAGGGAAAACATACATTTTATTTTATTTTTTCTTGGTACTAGGGATGGAACCCAGGGGCATTCTACTTCTGAGCTATATCCCCAGACCTTTTTTTAAATAGAATATTACTAAGTTGCTGAGGGTCTTGCTAAGTTGTGAATGCTGGCCTCAAATCTGTGATCCTCCCGTCTCAGCCTCCCAAGTACTGGGATTACAGGCATGTGCCACAGTGCCTGGCTGGTCCCGCATGCATTTATTTCACTTAATCGACTCCCTTTAGCCAGGTTCCCAAAACGCCTTCAACTATTCCATTTCTCCCAGACCTGCCAGCAATTAAAGCAGATGAGAAGTTAGAATGAAAAGAGATAGCAGTCTTATCTTAGTTTGGGCTGCTATACAAAGTATCATAGACTGGGGAGGGAGGGCTTATAAAAAACAGAACATTATTTTTCACAGGTGGGATGCTGGTGAGGGCCTTCTTGTGGTTGCAGACTGCCATCTTTTCTTTGTATCCTCACATGGGAGACAGAGGGTGAAGGCCACTAATTCCACTCACAAAGGCTCTACTGTCATGATTTAATTAGCTCCCAAAGGCCCCACCTCTTATCACCATCACATTGGGGGTTAGGATTCCAATGTGAATTTGGGGGAACACAAACATTCAGTGCATTAAAAACCTTTGAGCCTGGAGTGGTGGCTCACACTTGCAATGCCAGTACTTGGGAGGCTGAGACAGGAGGGTGGCAGGTTTGAGACCAGCTTCAGAAACTTAGAGAGACCCTGTTTCAAAAAAAAGTGCCTGGGGGTACTGGGAGTGTAGCTCAGAGGTAGAATGTCCCTTAGTTCAGTCCCCAGTACCACAAAAACAAAACAAAAAAGAAAACCATTTGAGTCTGGCTTGGTGGTTTATGCCTATAATCCCAGTACCTGGGAGGCTGAGTCAAGAGGTTCAAAGCCAGCCTCAGCAACCTAATGAGGTTCTCAGCAACTTAGTGAGATTATTTGAAATAAAAAGTAAAGTAGGGCTGGGGATGTAGCCCCCAAAAGGAAAACTTCTTAAGATTAAATTATCTTACTTTTGAAGCCTTTAAAAACATATAAGACCACGTGGACATGTTTCTAGGGCTCCTCCTGGGGTGTTGGAAAGTGTCTTGAATGGAAGTTGCTTGGAATCTGCCTTTGGGTTTAGCTTTGGGGGCTGTGCTTTAGGAGGAACATTCCTGCTAGTGTTCCTGCTAGCCTAGGACAATGGCGGGTCTAGACACTGTTATGCAAGCAGTGGGAAAGTCTTAGAAAAGTGTCAATTCAAGTGATTCTCAAGTTTTTCTTTAGTTCTTGGAGTCTTGTTGGGTGGAAAAACCACTTGGATTCAATGTAAAGAATCATTTTCTAATGTTAGGCTGGTTTCAAAGCAAAATTGACCAGTTTTTGAAGTACTGAGTTCTTGGTGGGAATGGGTCAAGAAAAGGCTAGGTGAGAACCTGTCAGGGATCCTGTGACTGGAAGATCCACACTGGGTCATGGTGATTGGGCCCTGGGAGTATAATGTGAAAGAACCTAAACTTTGCAGGTGTTCACAAGTCTATTTTGCTGTTCATGTTATTTGATGCTTTACAATGATTGGTATGTTGAAAGTTATAAAAATAGTTGGGGCTGCTTTCTCTGTGAAAGGAAAAAATGTTTGGTTTTTCAAACCCAGAACAGGAATAGTGATCCATTTTACCTCTATTCATTTTTATGTGTTTTATTTTAAAGATAGATTGTAACATAGTGGTTAATCAATACAGGAGGCTAAGGGTTGCAGGTGTAGGGTTGCTGGGTCCAAGTTGTAGAATGAAAACATATGGGCTCTCCTGGGATCCCTATTCTTCTAGTAGAAACCAGAGGACCCTGGGTGGGGAGAGATTCATCACTGATGCCTGGGATTATAGATTGGGGGGACTAAGGAGTCAGGGCTGTTTTGTGACATGTGACTGAACACAAATGAAAGGGATTTGGGGAAATAAAAAGGGAGAGGATTTATTGGTTGCAGGAGCAGAGCTCACTGCAGAGGCACCTTCCTCCTGAGGGGGTCAGACATGGCCTTCTCTCCCTCAGCTCCTCTCCCTTTAAAGTTGGCTTCATTGGCATGCACTGGCTGTCCTTGTTACACTAGTTCATATCCCTCAAATTTAGTGATGCTCGTTTAAACAGCTTCTTTTTCTAAACGGAACCAACAAAATCTCCTGGCTTTCTGGACCAACATGCTCATCCCAGGCCCAATCACTGTGGTCTGGAATATGATGATGACTGGGGCCTAGAGAGAGTGGGAGGTGCCAGTGTCCTGGAACCACAAAGACTCCTTGTGGGCAGGGGTGGGGGACAGGGCAGTTCCCAAAAGAAATATTAAACACTGTTACCAGAAGCGGGGGTGGGGGTGGGGGGTTTGGGACCTCCTCCATATAGGTATAATTAAACTGCAACATCTAGTAAGTCTTTTCCTATATTTGGATAGATGCTATGCAAGGTGGGGCGGAGGGCAGCAGCCCTGCATTTCAACATTTTTCTTTTTCCTAAGTGGGAATGAGTCAATGATGTTCTAGGAGAAGTGCATAGAAAACCGAAAGTATTCAGATAGTAACGTTTAATTTCCTCTTTGAGCAAAATATCCCAGAAAGCTTTCAATAACCCATTTTTTTTTTTTTTTTAAATCTTGACACACCTCGTGCAGGTGACATGAGTATTACGGTCTTGTCCTGGCAGTTGGGGAAACCGAGGCATGACACTTCCTCCACTCAGCTTTCTGGTGGGATTTTAGGGACAGTCCTGCCCGCATGACCTCAGAGGGTCTCCTTGGCCCTCCGCAGCGCCTCTGGAAATCCTCCTGTGCTTCGGATTCGCCGGAGAGCAGCTGGGGCTCCGCCGCAGCCTCGGGACTGGTCCTCGGCGCAGCTGCACCCGCCCTGCTCTAGCGCACCTTCCTCAGGGAGGTCCCGCTGGCCAAGGTCTGGCTGTCTTTCCCGTCCTCCTCCCCTCGCCTCTCTGCACTGCAAGTGTCCCCGGCCGGCCGGCGGCAGCCCCCAGCCCGGCGCCCCCGGGGTGGTGCGAGCAGATGCTGCCCCGCGTGCAGCGGGAGGGGCGCGGGCGCGGCTGGAGGTGAGCGGGCCTGGGCGCCGGGCCGGGCGGGAGGAAGGTGGCGCGGGAGGGCGGCGGGCCGGAGGGCGGCGACGCAGGCTGGCGGGCGCACTGCTGGCGGGCGCCGCCTGGGAGACCGCGGCCCCGAGCCCGGCGCCCTCCGGCGGGCAGGCGACATGGCTCCGCGCGTCCCCGCCGCCGCCGCTGCTGACTCGACACAATCGGCGGGTCGCGCGGGGGGCGCGGCGTAACCCGGGGGTGGGCGGCGGCGCGGAGCCGCCTCGGGAGCTCCGAGAGGCGTCGCGAGCGGGGAAGATGCCCGCACAAAGGCCCGCGGCGCAGGGCGGCGGGAAGAGCCGCTGAGGAGCGCGCCCGGCGCGCCCGCTGTCCCGGGTCGCCGGAGCCGGAGGGGGGCGCAGGGTCCCTCCGATCGGAGACAGCGGCCGCCGCAGCCCCGAGCTGCATGCGACGCGCGGCGGCGCCCCCCGCCGCCTGCTTTCTCCGCGGCGCGCACCGACCGGCGGAGATCGTCCGAGCCTCGGGTCGGGGCGACTGCGGGGCGCCCTCCCGCCGCGCCGGCCGGGTCTTCACCCGCAGCCGGGGCGGCAGGCCCAGCCCAGGTGAGTGCGCGGCCCGCGTCCTGCCCAGCCGCAGGTACGGGACCGGGGAGGTGGCTTTGTTTTCATTGCTTGCGCCCCGGCGCAGTCATTCATTTGACATTCTGCTTCCGCCGCTGCCGTGGAACGCCGGTGAGAGGCACCGGGACGTGTTTGGTGGTTTGGTGGTTCCGAGAAGCTGGGACTTTTGGGTCCCTCTGAGCATCACTTGGGGGAGAGGAGGCTGCAGTTCCCTTTTGGTTTGGAATGTGTTGTGGACATCCTCTGCTGGAGCTTGCTTGGGGCCTGGAGGAAACTGGGGCTGCAGATTTAGACGTAGACGTTTCCGAGGACGTGCAACTGCAGAGGTCTGGTTCTTCCTTGCCTTGTCTTCTCCATTAGCAGTGCTCGGCTGCTTTTCGTTTATCGTGATCAAATTCAGGAACCTCTTTAGAGGTGCAGTTATTTTTTCTTGACTTGGAAGTCTTTTGGAGTCAACACAGCGCACAATTAGAGTTATTAAGGGTTCAGTCAATATTAAACTTGGAGGAGGAAAGTATCATTACATAGTCAGAGGTGGACGGCAGTCAAACTTCACCAGGGCCTTAAGCCTTCCTGGATAAGGTTCCTGCTTTCGCTGTCCTAGAGTCCTGCCAACTCTTGAATTCTCATTGTACACATACCTTTGTCAAAGTGTAAAACTTGTCTTTTTCTGAATAATTTTCTGTAGTTTGTCATTTAAAGGGAAAAATATTTTAGTGCAATCAGAATATTCTGTTAGACTTGGTGAAATTTGATGTGTTTATCTTATAAACGTGATTTTCTTTATACTATTTCTCCTATTCCCTCAAGGGTTCATTTCTTCTGTTGCCTAGAGAGAGAGAGAGAGAGAGAGAGAGAGAGAGAGAGAGAGAGAGAGAGAGAGACTGACTCTCCCTCTTGTCCCCCTCCCTACAGATGGCTGTAGGTTCTTTAAAATGACACTCACATTACCTACAAACAAAGAGAGCTCTTAAATTTGTCTTTGTAGTTATTAAAGCAAGAGACCTAATCTGGATGGAATGAAAATCTGGAGTTTGCTAATCTGTTTGGTCATCAGAAGATTCCTGCAGAGATTGTTTATATAGTGTAGGAGACAGATGGCATCCCTAGCTGACAAGAGAAGCCAGGCATAAAGGGTCATTGTATTCTCCAGAAATTATCTACTTCACTATCTCTGGGCGTGGGGTAGGTTAGAGTGGAAGATGGGAAAGAGAAAATTTTGATAACCCAAAGGAGACATTATTACCATCCAGCAGCCTGACCAGTTATTTTTTCTTTCTTTGAATGTTTACAAAGTCATTTGTTTTGATTATTACATTGGGGCATTTTGGCCTCGATTGTGGCTATGTGAAACAGTTTAAACAGTTATATTAACGAAAATGCTTTTGGACTTAAATATATCCTACTACTTTTTAGAGAAAAACAATCATAAATCTTGTATATAAATGGCCACTTGGACTCATAGTGTCTCCCACCTGGATAGACTTTAATGTGCATTAGTTTGAATCCAGTTTTCTTCAAGATCTCCAAGACAGGTGGATCTCTATCCTCCAGCATTTGTCTCCAGACTCTTAGCCATGGGCCAGACCCTCTTTCTACGATGACTTGCCGTCCTCTGACATTGCCTTACCATTACCTCCATCACAGGTCGGGGCACCTTTTGGCAATGAATCTTTATGTAGGACTGTGATGTTGGCGAAGAAATCAAAGTCATTTTGAACATTTGAGATGAGCCAACTGCAGGGCTTTCTGCTCTCACCACCATTGTAGATTATTTATGTGCTGTAGACTGAAACCAGATCACAAAGTTGCTTTCCCCTCTATGAATGTGAGGGAAAATGTTCTAGTACATTAGTATTCACCAGCCACAGGACTAAATTTAATATACAAATAGTGTTAGACTCCTCTGAACAGGAAGCATGAAATACGAGTGAGCATTGGTACTCTTTAATTTAGGCCATGTGATCTTGTGAGAAAAACACACTTTTTTTCCTCTTTTCAAAGCCTTTTGCATCACTGATCTCAACAAAAGTCAAAGAAACCAAGGTGTTACCTGTAGCTGAGGACAGATGCTATGGCCATTTCTTCTGGATGAATGTGTTTTGCTGGAGAGGTGGCTTTGAAGCTCTGCCCAGTTCTTATATGTGCCCTGGTATCCAATATTTAAAATATTTGTTAAAATAAGGTTAATGTCTGTGACTGTCTTTTGTCTGTGGTTTGCCAGCATCAGTTTATTCCTGCTGACCTATCCTGCAGTTTATTCCTGCTGACCTATCTTGCAGTTTATTCCTGCTACCTAATGATCAAAAATATACCTTTCACTTTTAAAAGTGCACTGATTTGGTGGTAAATTGTATGGTCACCCTAGGAATTAAGGAATCCTGACTATCTTCTTCATCACCCCTCTGCTAATGCCATATTTTGAGTCTTCATTTTAGTCTTTGATATATATAATGCTGAAATAGAAATCAGAGCATTTCAGTCTTTTATATATTAAATGCTGAAATAGAAATGCATAAGGAAAAAAGAAGTAGTAGGGAAGGCAGAAGAAGGAGATAATTGCTTGTCATCTATTTATACACATAGAAAATAAAATACTTTAATTCTTAAGTTATTACGTGCCTACCATGTCTATAAGCGCATATTATTATTATCTTCAAGCCTACTATGTCTATAAGCTCATATTATTATTATCTTCAAGCACAATAAAAATTAGCTCTTGCTCTTTTATTTAGGGTTGACACAATGGGGATGACTCCTATGATTTGGAAGAACAGTTTCTAGAAAACCTATTTGCAGACAGGATGGTTATATTGTGCTTGCAGATATAAATGAAAATTGCACAATCTCTGTACAGTTTTTGGATATTTACTGAGTGTCCAGAACACAAACATTGTTGTGAAGACATGACTCCACATTCTCTGAGTTTCCAAGCTCCCGGAGCCATGATGTTAATAGGAGGGCTTTTGTTTTCTGTACTGTCTTCTGTCTCTAGTTGGGTTTGATTCTCAGCTTTTTGTACAGAGGGCTTGCAGAGAAGGAGAATAGGTGTGTCTGTTTACCACATGGAAAATTTTATAGGGGTTTGGGATTGTGTATTTAACTTGATGAGGGTTTGGGTTCTATACCAAAGCTAGATATATGAAGTTTGCGATACTTGCTTCTGCAATAGTTACTGTTCTATTTTGCTAAAGAATTGTGTATTTGTTGCTGGGCATGGTGGCATATGCCTGTAATTCCAGTACTCGACAGGCTGAGATAGGAGGATCATAGTCCCAGCAACTTAGGGAGAACCTGTCTCAAAATAAAAATAAATAAGTAAATAAGTAAGTAAGTAAGTAAGTAAATAAATAAATAGGGCTGGAGGTGTAACTTGTATGTAGAACACCCTGGTTCAATTTCTAGTACCATAAAAAAAATTGTAATAGTTCATTTCCAGTGCTGGCCAGTAAGTGTTATGATTAATTATGGCTGTCACTTTTCCAGCACTCCGTCCACTAAAGTCCTTAAAAGCTTGGTCAGCATAACTGAATAAAAGAAATTTATGTATCTGCTTTATAAGTAGGATGACTATGTAATTTTTATGTCCAGTGAAGGACATTTTTGAGAGTGACATGTACTAACTAGAAGAGGTGTCAGATCAACAAGTATTACTGCAGAAAAACTAGCATGTATGGTCATCCTAACTATGACCCAGATCATTAGCTAGTATATGAAGGATATTCACATGATGGAAAATGTCCTTAGTTACTTCTAGATTTGTTCAGCTTGCATGCTTATGTGTGTGCATGCATATATATGCCCACAAACATTGATCATATAGAGCGGTCTATTGTGTGGTTGTTATAAAGCATTTTAAGAAGGGGTAGTCATTAGAAAATTGTGGCTTTCATGGGTTGATTTCTTTCTTTCTTTCTTTCTTTTTTTTTGTGGTACTGAGGATGAAACCCAGACATTCTACCTCTGAGCTACACCCGCAGCCCCATTTTTATTCTTTATTTTTGAAGCAAAGTCTCACTAAGTTGTGGAGGACCTCACTAAGTAGCTGAGGTTGGCTGTGAACCCAGATCCTCTGGTCTCAGCCTCCCAAGTACTGGGATTACAAGTGTGCACCACCACGCCGACTTCATGGGCTGATTTCTTTCTTTCTTTCTTTCTTTTTTTTTTTGTGGTACTGGGGGTTGAACTCAGGGGCGTTCTACCTCCGAGCTATACCCCCAAGCCCTATTTTTTATTCTTTATTTTGAAACCGAGTCTCACTAAGTTGCGGAGTGCCTCACTAGGTAGCTGAGGCTGGCCGCGAACCTGGATCCTCCGGTCTCAGCCTACCGAATGCTGGGATTACAAGCGTGCTCCACCACACCCGGCTTATGGGCTGATTTCTTTTTTTTTTTTTTTGCGGTTCTGGGGATTGAACTCAGGGGCATTCTACCTCCGAGCTATACCCCCAGCCCTATTTTTTATTCTTTATTTTGAAACCGAGTCTCACTAAGTTACGGATTGCCTCACTAGGTAGCTGAGGCTGGCCGCGAACCCGGATCCTCCGGTCTCAGCCTCCCGAATGCTGGGATTACAAGCGTGCGCCACCACGCCCGGCATGGGCTGATTTCTTAACAAAGCTCTCTGCATTCAATCTCTTCAGACTTTGAATTGTCTTTCATCCTTGTCTAGTTTTAAAATAATTCTGTTGATATAATCCTCTTGCTTACAAACCTTTGATGGTTTATGATTTTCTATTTAATCTCCAAAATAAGATTAGGGTTAGAAAGGTATAGAAATGAGAAAAAATTTGTTCATTCATTCAACTAATATTTATTGAGCTTCCATGAGTCTGATCTGGGTCCTGGGGATATACTAAGGGGTCAAATAAAGATCTCTGATTTTGTGGAGGTTTCATTCTATTTGGGGGCAGGAAACAGATAATAAACCAAAAAAATAAGCAAATTATATAGCATGCTAGAGGGAAGTAAGTGCTTTGGAAGAAAGCACAACAGGATAACTGTGGATAAGAGGAGAGAGAGGACATAAGCAAAGCCTGAAAAGGAAGTTAGAGATGTAACTTCTGCAGATACCTGGATGAGAGAGTTACAGGGATGCGGAATAGCTGGTGTGAAGGCCCCAAGGTGGGAATGTGTTTGGATGTGTTCAGAGATTCACAAGAAGACTGGTATAATGGGCTGTATTGGCCTGGGGGCACTCAGGAATAAGATCAGAAAGACGATGTGGAGGTGGGAGAGCTTGTAGGCCCTTGAAATATGAGAGTAATCATAATTTTAGCAAACATCCCATTGTGTTCTTAGAAGTCATTACAATATTGAAGATTGTATTCGTGCTAAGACACTGGACTGGTTAGAACACGTAGTTAATTTCATTGATGGTCCACTTTATGTTGGTCAATATGCTTTCTATATCATTAGCTTATTTTTATTCGTTAGTTTTTCCTGTTACTATTCTTAAGTTGTATCCCCATTTCACAAACATGAATCAGTGGTTCAAGAGTGGTTCATTGAAGTGTAACAATAGTAAGAAAATACAGGTTGAACATATCTAATCCCAAAACCCGAAATGCTCTAAAATCTAAAAGTTTCTGAGTACTGGTACGATGCTATGAGTGGGAAATTCCATACCATGAAACTTTGTTTCTTGCACAAAATTATTAGAGATGTTATGTAAAAAGTCGTCAGGCTACCTATGAAACAAATGCATTTTGCTTTTAGACATGGATCCCATCCCCAAGATATCTCATCATATAATGCACGTATTCAAAATCTGAAAAAAAAAATTGTGACATCCGAAACACTTTTGGTGTTAAGCATTTCAGAGAAGGGATGCTTAACTTATGGTAATGTAAATGCTATAGTTCAGAATGTCATAAACATACTTAGGGACTGAATCCCACTGCAAATGTAAAATAGGAAGATTTATGTATGAGACAAAGGAATCTATGATAGTGAATTGTGACAGTTTCAAAACAGCAGCTAAAAATGAAGAGTGTGAATGGAAATATGACAGAGACTATCCATCTCAAAACTTTTTTTTAATAGGGTTCACTATCCATTCACTCCTCATCTCTATTAGAAGTGAATCCTTAATCATTGCCTGTTATGAAACTTTGTCCAATAGTGGCATGAAGCCATGGACGTTTTGGTGTCATTTTCAAACAAAGCACAGTGGCTTCTCTGTGATGCTATTGAAGTTTTCTAGGACAAGCATGAATAATGCTTTCCTTTATAAAATTAATGTATTATATTGCTGAAGGTAGGTAAGAGACTATAACTCCATTAGCATCATTAAAGGATGCGTGTAAGCAAAAATAAATGTGAGTCATCTTATTGAAGAGACACTTGGAAAATCAGCTGGATAGGGAAAGACAAGCATTATCCTTAGAGAGAAACCAGAAGTTATTGACTAGATTCCCTTGTTCAATGATACAGTTGGCTGTTGCATAATAGCCGTGGGGTTGAGTGTGGAAGGGTGATTACTATCAAGTACATGCTAGCAGATATTTCACTTTATGGTTGGATGAAACCACCGACGTTATGCAAAGAATGAATCAGCTCTTGGCATCTTTTCAGGGAGGAGTACTTGGTGATGCTTTGTTCATTTATCACTGAAAACCTGTGCTCTCAGGGAAGAGATTTTTCTTTTGGTTAACCAGTATTTATGAGCCTGGAGAAGTTGTTCTGGGAGAGCACTGGTTTCAGGTATAGATGAGTAGGTGATGGCTTTGTGAAGAGAAGTTGTTCCTAGAAGTCAGTCCACATGCTGTCCAATTCACAAGGAAGACAGAGTGCCTTCTGATCTTGAGGAAGTGTTAAAAGAGAGTGAAGACTGTGGACACAGACACACTGTGGCCCCTGAATTTAGGAGTGCACTGTGATGGGTGATGGGCAGTGGGTATGGCTGTTCTTCATGCTGGTGTATGTGGTCTGCAGAGGTGTTTGTATAATATTTTTATCTATGGAATGAGTTATTTGTGGAGTGAGACAATTGTTTCTTATGACACTGTTGAGAATTATTTCTGTTATATGAAGTAGCACACTTTAGTAGTACGCTTTGCCAATAGTGGAAGGGCAGGAAGGAAGGGAGAAATGTTGACAAATGGCTTTGAACATTAAATCTTTTCATTTGAGAGTTGGAGGTCTGTGCTGATCATAAAGGGTTAAGAGAGTAATATTTTCAGCAATGGATAGTCTTTCAAATAATAAACCTAGTATCTTTTGATGACACTCAAATAATAGAACTTAGACCTAGTAAATTTGATGGTAGAAGGGTAAAAAATGTATACTTAGTATTTGAGGGGGGAGGAGCCCAGACTTTTAGAATTTTACAATAAGCCACAGGGTGACAGGGGTACAGGGGGAAAGAATTGGAAAAATCTGACAACTGGACATGACCTTTCTTATACTTTTGCCTTATACTTCATTTTGGTTCAGACAAATGGACTCGATACTTAAAAGTTTGTCAGGACATGATCTATATTGCCCTTGGCTTAACCTAGAAAAAAATGATTTCTAGTGGTCTTATAGTCTTACATTCTTTCTAAATAGGCCTCCCTCCCTTCCCTTTCCCCCTTTCTCTTTCCCTTTGTTTCTTTCTCTCTTTTTTTGTTATTTCCTTCTTTTATCTATTGAGTTAGTGTCTTTAAGCTTGAAAAGATTTTAAGAGCTTACATCCTGTGTCACCATGTCTGAGCAGATACATGTGCTCTTGGGGTTGGATGGGTGGGAAGGAGAAGGGCTTCTGGGGAGGGGAAGTTTTATACCTTCCTTAGCTGCTGCCCTCTCTAATGTGTAATGTTCAGTTAAAGCACACACACACACACACACACACACACACACACACACAGACAAATACACATACACTTTTTTTTGTTGTTGTTGTACTGGGGGTTGAACTCAGGAGCATTCTACCTCCGAGCTACACCACCAGACCTATTTTTTATTCTTTATTTTGAAACCGGGTCTTACTAAGTTGCGGAGTGCCTCACTAGGTAGCTGAGGCTGGCCGCGAACTCGGATCCTTCGGTCTCAGCCTCCCGAATGCTGGGATTACAAGCGTGCGCCACCACGCCCGGCCACATACACATTTTTTTGGTATTGAAGATTGAATCCAGGGCATTCTACCTCTGAGGATACCCCAACCCTATTTTTTATTTTTATTTTGAAATAGGATTTCACTAAGTTGCAAAGGGCCTCATTAGGTTTCTGAGGCTGGATGCGAACCTGCTCAGCCTCCTAAGTATTGCAGTTACAGGCATGTGCCAACAACAACTGGCAGGTTGTTTGATTCTTTGTTTGTTGTACTGGGTATTGAACCCAGGGACATCCTACTCTGAGCTACAGCCCCAGCCCTATTTTACTTTTTATTCTGAAGTAGGGCCTCTCTAAGGTGCTGAGACTGATCGCAAATGTGTGATCCTCCTGTCTCAGTCTCCCAAGTACTGGGATTACGGGCATGTGCCGCCATGCCTGACTCTGGCACACATTTATGTTCAAATCCCCATTCTTCAGTCTTCAGTAAATACCATTTCTTCTTTTTTCTTTTAACCCTTTTGGACTTCAATAAGATGGAATCATTGTCTTTTGTCTTGTAACTTTTTTTTTTTAAGTGATGGCTATTATCTAATGCTAAGTCAGAAATCATTCATGTATTATTCATCGAACAAACATTGAGAGTCTTATATGTGCCAGGTTGTATGCTAAGTGATGAGTATAAAGGTTAATATTCAGACATGGTCCTGCCTTCATAAATAACCTAGTGGGAAACAGGTAACAAAGATATGAATAAACAAAACA
>PVLC010034493.1:0-16757 GCA_004027655.1 Graphiurus murinus
ACTTATAATTATTTACCATTTTCCATATGAAGGTTATTAAACCTTAATTAAAATGCATTTACAGTCAACCATGAGAGGCTCTTATTCAAATTATATTGACAAATGGTATTATGAATCCTCTTAGTATTAACACAATTAACTCATCTCTCAAACCAATTTTCAGAAACAAATAACATTTGCATTTGTATACAGTAGGGAGAATTTAATAAATATTCATTGAGTATCAACTATGAGGCAGATACTGTTTGTAGAGAACACAGAACTGGGAACACAAAGAACTGTTAGGTGGACTTATTTTGGCCTGCAAATCATCCCCATAACTTAAATACTCACCCAAAGGAACTAAATTAGCTTTCTTATAGTTCAATTTAGCAAAAGGCTGCACTGTAACACTAACACCAATTTGCTCTGAAAAGTCAGTGTGACCTATCTGAAAGTAATTCCCCCATCTGCCACTAAATCCAGCCAGTGGTGACAGATACTGATAGAGGAAAGGCTCCCACACAGAAGAAGTAGTGGACTCTGGAGGCTCTGGGTCACTTTTGAGAGATGGTCAAAAGCTAGTGAGAAATGAACTGTGATGTGAAGGGAAGAGCTGGCTCTGGCCTGGAACTTTCCCCAGCAGCAGCACAAAGGGGTAGCCTTCCAGATGGAAACCGGGGCTTGTAGAACGAACTCCAAATGATTTCAAAAGAACACTTTTTGGTAAGTTTCGTTATAACAGCTCAGAGTAGATCTGAACTGATAGTAAGAATAAAAGGAAGAGCTCTGGTTTTTGTTTTTAAAGAAATAACACAAGCTGCACTGCACGTGGTGGTGTACACCCTGTAATCGTAGTAGTTGGGAGGATGAGACAGGAGGATCCCAGGTTTGAGGCCAGCCTCAGAAACTTAGTGAAACCCTCAATGACTTAGTGGGACCTTGTTTCCAAATAAAAAATAAAATAGGGCTGGGGCCAGAGAGGGAGTAGCTCAGAGGTAGAATGCCTTTGGTTTAATCCCCAGTACAACACACACACACACACACACACACATACACACACACACACGGAGCACAGTGTTATTATTATTATCAAATTATTATTAAAGATGTCATTAGGAAAAACCCACGAGCATTAAGCCTTCAGTGTGATTAGAAAGAAGAGAATTTCCCAATGAGTAACAAAATAAAGAATTTGTTTCAACCACAAATATATTTGTCTTTATCTTTTGGAATGAGATTGTTTCTGAAGCGAAATAACTGTTATATTATCCCTACTTGAAATTATCTTTTTATCTACCAAAATATCCACCCACATCATTTAAAAAAGAAAAAAACAGTTCTCCAAATGGGTAACTTGAGCAAATTCCTTACTAGGCTCACTAATGACAGCAGAAGAATCCGTTTGTTTTGGAAAGATTTTACTCATATAAACTTTCTTAAAAAATGCATTGTCCTTCAAATGGCTTGATAACATCAATTTTCTTAGTTTGGTTGGACTCTGAACACCCAATGTTGCTATCTTAAAGTTTTGCCATTTCATATTATGAAATAGAATTATGTAACACACGAGTTTCCCAAAGTCTTTCTAATTTTAAATAAACTGTGACTTCCAAAGAAATTGTAAATGAATACTTTTTCAATAGTCCCAACAGCTAATGAGCCAGAAAGAAAGGAACTAGAACTAAGAAAACAAGTGGATATCATGGGAAAGAGTAGCAGCTTCGACATGAGTGTTTTGGGGTTTGAATGTCACTTCCACCACTTAGCTGTGTAAGTGAAGATAGCCCTTACCTCTCTGTCTAAAAATAAGAGTACTGGAAGAGTAAATGGAAGTGTGTATGGCAATATGTTTGACATAAAACAGGCACTAAATAAATGCTAATTAGTTTCTTTTTAGGAACTTTGAATAAAGGAAATTTCCTCTTCTCCTTTTATGAGGAATCAACACAATTAGCTTTGAGTTTCTTCAAGTATAATCAAAGTACCGATATGCCCTTAATTTGTCTATTATATTTAGTATACCAGGATTTAAGAAATATCACTATTTCACTTTTAAAAGAAGATATTAACAGCTAAACACAAAAACATAATTCATGTCTCAACTTGATAGAAATAAATAACTTTGGGGCTTTCAATTCTGCAAGAATTATTTTTAACTTTTATTATATCTCTCTTAGCCACTCCTTAGCTTTCTTTCTTAAACATACAGAGTCCTCTAAAATACATCACTATCACCTAGGGCTCCATTAGTGCCCTAGGCTGGAAACCTCAGAATCATATAGTTTTTTTTTTTCTTTCCTCTTCCCATTCTCTGGTCATCATTCTCCATAGATATTTTTCTCAAATATCTTTCAGACTTGCCATTTCCTCTCATTTCCTTACACAAGGTCTATATTAACTCACAATTACATTTACTTATTAATTCCAGCCTCATACTCCTATTTGCTACCAACAATTTTCCTAAAATACCACTTTCACCTATTAATATCCTGCCCAAGAACCCACCACGGTTCCCCGCTGCCTAGTCCATCTGGGCCAAACACGTGTTGTGAGTTCAATACCCTCCACATGCCATCCCTATACCACCTGTCATTTCTGTTTCTGTTCTTCCCTGAACTAGACTCTCAGTCCAGGAGAGTGGACCAAGGCCCTTACCTCAGACTATGCTGTCCATTTCTTCCTCTGGGCTTTACTTGTGCTGTTTCTTCCCATTCAAAAATTCTCTTATAAAACCTTTATCAAAATCTGCAAAGTCAGGAACCTTGTCTGAGGATTCTTGTTTCCTTTCCTCCGAGTTCTATTTAAATTAGTGCCAAATTATTTTCTTATTTTTCCACACATTTAGTTGGCTTCAGCTCCTGAGGGGGAGGGAGCATGGGAGACATGTCACTTATTTTATGCATTCTCCCTCAGTCCACAGTCTGTGCTCAGTCAGCGTCTGACTTAATGATATACCAATAGGTGTTGGCACACAGACTATTAGTTGCCTTTCCAACAGTCTTCTTTCTAATCAATTTCCCAATTTTTTTATTTGGGGCAATAATGTGCCCAAGGGAAAGACTACATTCCCAACTTTCTTTTGCCATGTGGTGAGGAGGTCCTGGCAGAAATCACTAAATGAGGCTCCTAAGAGATGACTAACTCAGCTGGGAGGTATAGTTTTTTGTCCTTTCTGCCTTCCTTCAGCTTCCTGCTTGGAAACTTATCTTACAGGTGGGGTTCTAGCAGCTTTTTTGCACCATGAAGTGACACTGTAAAAGGATGGAAGCCACAAAGGCTAGAAAAGCCATAAAACTGAAAGAACTTAGGTCTCAAATAATTTTGGAGAACTAAACTCCTGATTCATTTTGGAAGGGCAGGGGGTTCCTACTACTTGCAGCTAAACACAATTCCCAACATATATTGGTGCCAACCAAGAAGGAGATCTGAGTAGCAGATACAAAGAAAGGAGAAGATCATCACTTTTAGTATGGGCAGGAAAAGGTTATAGTAGGAAAGGTTTGAAAACTGGGTCAAAGACATGGCAAATCAATAGAAGCTCCCACATGGCATGCCCATTCTGCTGCCGCAGAAGAGGAAACCTAGCTGGGGGAGGTGGGAAGATGTGGGTCCAGGGACAGATGCTCTGAGTTTCGTTATTCTCAGTCTTGGCAGAGAAGACCTGCCCCTGGATTTTAAACAGAAGGAAATTGCCAGAGAATATCTTTGGCATCTTATGGATATGGTGGAGTAGTATAGAAACCTGAGGCTTGTTAGGACTTCACTGTTAAACTGCTAGCAGCAGAAGCAGCTAGCACTCATTGAGCTTGTCAGGGAACTAGTCATCTCATTTACATAATTTATGTTATTAAAATAGCCTCACAAGATAAATATTCTAAATGCCATTTTAAAATTCATCTAGATGGGCCGGGGGGGTATAGCTCAGTGGTAGAGCATTTGCCTAGTATGTGTGAGGCATTGGGTTTGATCCTCAACACTGCAAAAACCCAAACACCCCCCCCCCAACACCACACACACACACACACACAAAAACTCATCTGGAGTTACTGATTTTTAATGTTTTGCCATACATTTTTCTCTCCCACTCCCTCTGCATGTGTGTATCAATAGCTACATGTATATAACACAATATTTTGCTGAATCACATGATATTAAGTTGAAGACATGGTAACACTTCATTCTTAAATATTTTAGCATCCAGCTCTTAAGAACAAGAGCATCCTCCAACATAACCAAATGTTATCATTCCATTCGTGGAATTTAACACTGGTACAATAATATCATCTAGCAGTCTATATTCAAGTTTTCCCAGTTGTTCCAATACCTTCTTTTTTAGTTTGCTTGTTTTTTGCATCCAATGCCAGATATTGCACTCAGTTGTCATGTCACTTTAGTTCTTCTTAATCTAAAAGATACCTGAATCTCTTTGTCTTTCGAGAACTTTTCGAAGAATACAGATCAGTGGTTTGTGGAATGTCCCACAATCTGAATTTGACTGGTTAGTTAGTTCTTTATCATTCTTCAGGTTCAAGATAAATTTCACACCAAGTGATGTGTGCATGTATGTTTCTATCACTTTGAATCTCAGTAGTTACATTGCACCAATAAAAATACATTAAAAGATAAATATTTTTGATACGTATACTACATAAATGATGTTGTATCCTTTTCTGTGTGTCACATTAGGAGACATACATATGATGTCACACTGTTCTAATTTAGGTGGGCAAAAATACAGTTTTTCATGCTCTCTAGTACTAAAGAAGTCAGCATGCCAATCTGGCACTGGCATGGTCAATTACAATTTACTCAGTGTAAATTTCCTTGTCACTTCTTAAGAACATATCCTACTTAACTTACAGCTCTCCTGTAATTAGAGAAAAAAAAATGACATTGTCTGACAATTTGCTCTTGCTCCTGCTCCTGGTAACATGCTGGCTCAGCCTCACTCACTCACTCTTCCTTTCCAGGTGCCTTTGCTAGAAATGAGGTACAAGCAGGCACCAGCAATGCCAACAGCGTGCAAGGTGAGAACCTAGCGGATCCCATCACATAAGCTGTGTTACCCAGAGAGCGCATGAGGAAGAGGCAAAGATTAATCTGAAACAGGATCCTTGGGCACTCCATCATTTCTATTTTATTTTATCAAATGAGGCAGGAGTTAAAATGTTGACCTGATCAGTCAGATGGAAGCCTTAGCGGAGTAGGACCCCCACTGCCCTCCTGCCCAGACACCCTTTGTTATCTCCACGTGAGCTGAGACCAGGCTGTGAACCATGTAAATAGAAGGCTTCCGGGTTAATGAAAAGCTTCAGCACCATTTGAAAATCTGGACAGAGGGTCATGCTGTCTCCCCGTCCAAAGAAACTTCACGCAGCTCAGTAATAAAGTTTAATGAATGCTGGTCATTTTGAATCATGAGCCTGAGAGACTGGCCAAGGGCTAATAGTTTCCTTACAGAATCTCTCCTTTAGCTGAGACACAGCAAGAACTCTCGAGCTGCATGGGAAGCCAGAGCCATACATGAAATGTAATATTCCATATGCCCAGCTCCAAGGGGAAGTTTTTGAAAAGGGCAGTAAACATTTCTCCCAAGCTGAGGTTTTTATTAGGTGATGGCATGCTTTGTGCTGTATTTCATTAATTATCTGCAAAAGGAACTTTCTTTCAACACCATGTCAGAGTTGACCTATTGCAATCATGTAACATGCAGAAAGCCAGGCTGCAAAGTAGCTTCTCTATCTTTTTAGGGATACACACACACACACACACACACACACACACACACACACACACATGGCAGGCTGACAATTTAACTAAAATGGACTCTGGAAAGAAATCCTCCTTTTCCAGAGAACCAAGCATGGATGTGTTTGATATTCATATTTAAATGATTGTTCTAATTGCTTAGAATAACAAAACAAGTAGATGAATTTCTGGACCAAAAAAGGATATATTATTATCAGAGTGCATGGGAAAAAAATAAAAAGAAAGAAGTGAATAACAAATGTTATTTCCATGCACATAGATACACATTTTACATCCTTGACATTCACTTAAAAATTGTAGAAAGTATATTCCAGTAACCATTACATGAATTTATGCCATAAGTCAAACCATACTCCAAAAACGTCCTTGCTTACTCACAGCGGAAGCCTCAAGTGTGCCAAGCCATGCATGAGGCAATGGGATTTTCAGGAATGCAGAGAACATTTCCACAGTGAAAAAAAGTCTCAAGTGGAACTATTTTAAATAAAATCTCTATAGAAGAATATAATCCAATCGATAGCCAAATGATCATATTTACCTTAAATGCCTTTTTCGATAAGTAGGACCTGCTATTGACTTCACCTATTTTCATAAGACAGTTAGCTGGGATTTCAGACAATCTCTTGACAGGCAAGTCTGGGAATTCAATGTAAATATGAATTTGAAGATTTATGGGGTGGGATTCCGTGATCACACACCAGCGCTTCTCCAGTTTTCCAGAGATCATAATTCCTGCCTCTGTTTATTATTCAGTTTATGGTTGGAGTATAACAGATGATTCATTTTTAATGCGATAAATGTTTGGGGGTTTGTTTGAGGGAAATAAAAGTTTATAGTTCAGCCCTGGATGTGGATAGTAAACTGGAGTGTAAGGCAATATATTTCTAAAACATGGTGATTAGGATATTTATTTGCTTCTTTATACCCAGGGCTCCAGTGAAGAGTGACTGATAATGTTTACATTTAAACCCCCAAACCACATGACTGCCTTGCAACTTAGTGAATTTTCTAGAAGGAATTTTAATTTTCTCCATTCAAACTACTACCTTCTAGTTGTGAAAGGAATTTGTAATTCCTTCTATGTAGACAGCACACACTGACCCTATACCCTATACCAGAGAGCAAGATGCAATCAAAATAATGAATTTCAGCCGTGCGTGGTGGCACACACTTGTAATTCCAGTACTTGGGAAGCTGAGACAGGAGGATCACAGGTTCACGGTCAACCTCAGCTACTTAGTGAGGCTCTCTGCAACTAAGTGAGACCCTGTTTCAAAATAAAGAATAAAAAATAGGGCTGGGGATATAGCTCAGAGGCAGAATGCTCCAGGTTCAATTCCCAGTATCACAAAAAAGGCATTTCAGAATCATAAGAACTTACGGTCTGGGAAAAAATTATGCTTACAAAGACATAATAGTCTCCATTATTCAAATTATCTCTACATTAAGCCAGACTTTAGTTTAACTCATGTAGCCATTCATCATCCATTCAACAGAAATTTACTGAGCACATAAATATCAGACACAGCTCTGCTCTTGGTGATGAACCTAGTCTGCAGCCCCAACAGGTTCCCCTTATAAGGAGCGAGATGAATAATTAACAGATAAATACATATTTAAGTCCTGACCCTTTATCAAAATTCCTAAATCCAAATGCTTTAAAATCCTCAAGCCATGATTTTCACATAAGTTTGTGGAAAACTCATTTGGTAGCAAAACCTTAGCTTAAAAGAGGTAAGGTTACTTATAGTCCTTATTCCATTATGTGAATGGTCATGTGTCTAGAAGCAGAATTATAGTGTTTGATTATGGGCTGCTGTCTTAGACTCTGTTTGGTGTTTTATAACATATACAAAAGTAAGTGTACCATGTTACTTGTGTAAAATACATACATTTTTGAACTCTGAAACATACCTGTTCCCAAAAGGTTAAGGAATTTAGAGTTTTGGCTAAAGAATTCACTACCTGTGTATATTATAACATCAGGTAGTGAATGAATAGATGCTTGGATGAATAAAAAGATGTTTAGAATTATGTATTCCAGGTAAATCTGATAATTCTATTAAAATAGTCATCAGTAGATTTATAGGTTTTTTTTCAATGTCTTCAACCTAGAGCCAGGTTATTTGGTGGTTACTGATTCTAACAGTCACTGGTTTATTTACTAGTACCGACTGTATCTACTGAGGAACCTACAGTGAAGAAGTCATAGTCCCCTCTGCAGCCCATGAGGGGAAATAGATATGGAAAGAGAGGAATGTCATAGACTGTGATAAATGCCACCACCACCTTATTCTGCCTGGGAGAACTGGTCAGAGAAGGTGAATTCGAAGAGTGTTGAAAGATGAGGGGTGTTTGCCAGGCACAGAGTGTGAGAGAGGACCCTACAGGAGGTGGATGTCTAATGTTCAAAGACTTCCCGATTTTGAGAAGGGCCCAGCATATTTGGGGAAAGGTAAGAAGGTCACTAGCCAGTAGCACAGAGGAGCTCACTAGATTACTGAGACTGGCCTGGAATTTATAATCTTCCTGTCTCAGCCATCCAAGTACTGGGATTACAGGTGTGCACCACCACACCTGGAAGGACTTGGATATTTTTATAGGACACCTTCAGGCACGGGAATAAGTAAAATAATCAGCTTTTTGTTTTACTTCATTTATTAATTCAGGAAAATAACTCTGGAAATAACAGGAAGCTCAGGTCTGAATATGGATCAATAGCAGAAGGCAGGCCCCAGGGAAGAGGGGAGGGAATCTGAACTAAGACAAGCTCAGCAGGGCTGGGAAGGTGGATTTGGGAGGCCCTAAATGGTGTGGCAACCAGTGAGGTGCACAGCAAGGGAAAGAGATGAAACAGGGTGTCCAACCTGGAAGCAGGCAGAGAAATGCACCATAAATTGAGATAATTACAAGGTGTTGCTAAATATTATCCATCCACCTCCAGAAGTTCTCTTTTAAGTTGTCACCCAAACTCAAAAGGTCAATAATAGTCTATTTTACCCACCTGTAGACCCTATTCATAAGGCACAATAAGATGATTTTTTTTTTTCTTTTCTTTTACTTAGGGACTTTCCAATGGGACAAGCAAAAAAAGCATACATTAAGTATGTTCTCCACACTGTCAAGGCCCAGATTTGTTTCCAGTGTCATAAATCATCGTAATTAACAACCTTTCAACTGAATGGATCCCAAAGCACTTTCCAAATTATGCAACTTTGGAGGTGAATTGCCTCAGCTGTCCAACAGCTGTCAGCAGCACACTGCAAGGGGGACAGAGTGAGAGGGAGGATGCGAGATTCCACGGAACTTCTTGCAGCATTTAGGTCTGCGGAATGCAATTCCCCAAAATGGAACTTGGCCCAGGACAGGGTCTTATCCCCTCTTGGTAGAAATGCAGTAAAGCCATTTGTATCCCTAAATGGTCAACGGATTTCTCCTCCTCACAAAAGATATTTGTGAATGGAATCAATATCAGTTCTGTAACTAGGAGAATTGGCTGTATATTTCAAATTGTGTTTCTTACTTTGGTAATGGCTTCCTTAATAGTTGATCAGGGGATAGTGGCTTCAAGCAGAATCTCATTCCTTTATTACATATTAAGAGATTAATAAACTGTGGAATTGAATTGAAGCAGGCTGTCTGGAATCTCATGTGCTAAAAAAATCCCTCTGTTTTGGTATGAGTTTGGGTTTTTTTGAAGTCCCCTTTTTGCAACCAAATAAAATCATGACTTTTCATCTCTCTCCCCGTTAGTGCAGGCCCAGGTGGTTTATAGTAAACTTTCTACAATATTCTCTTAACTCTACATTTTCCAACTAATAAGTGCAGGGGATTTGCAAAGTCGTAAAAGCAAAATGGTGAATATTCTTGGAGCTCCTAACGTATTTCAAGTTTTGGAATAAATACAAAAAAATGATACCTTTTGAAATGTAATGCAACATTAAAATAAAATTTAAAAATAAAATATGGGAATTTGAGTCTGCTGTGAACTACTTGGGGAACATCCCTAGACAGTTCCTCTCTAATTTCTCCCTGTCTCCATCTGCCCATCTGTATTTGTTCCCCTTTCATTTGATATGAAGAGGACTTTGGGGAATAATTTTATGAAACACTGCCATAATAAGGACTTTTATTTCTGAAGCATGCCTCATTTGGACAACAGGGAAATGCATTACACATTTGTGAAACAACACACAAATTCAACAAATCTGATGTTAAGGAAATCACAGTGATGAAAAGGGCTTATAGATTTATGTTTCAGAATCAGCAAAAACTATCATCACTAGTCTGAGAAAAAAAAAAATCCAAAACAATCTAACTCCAGTTGACAAATTATTTTTCTTATACCATTCTAAAGAGAGAAGTAAGAACTTAGATCTTTTGATATCAATTCAATGAAACAACATCGCTGGATTGACAACCATGTGTAAGACACCCAGATAATAGCTCTAAGTGATAAAAAGCCAAATAAGATAGAAATGGCATTTCTATGGCCTATGCTGATATTTGGGACAGTCCAACCAGATATCTGATGGACCTAGATAATCAGTTACCCAGTATTTATTTCCTGCTAAAACTCATGCCAGAACTGGAATGAACTTCTTAGGATCTGTTATCTTGTTAAGTTTTCAGAATTGAGAAGTTTGATATTTATAAGAATATATAATTTTATTTGCTTCTAGTTGCTCATTAATTTACTGGTTAACTAGCTAATCCACTCACTAGTTCAAATCTTTATTTTTATGGAGCTATGTACCAGTCTCTGGGAATCAAATCAATGATGTACAGCTCCTGTAGTCACAGAGCTTTCTGTCTTTCTGGAGACAGGGAAGTGAACAGGTATTTGGCAACAATATATGTGTGAAATGCAGTGATTAAGCGACAATTGGGAGGGGTGGTAGCAGGTGGGAGGAGGCCTTCTATAGGAAACCCTATGTAAAAAAAAAACCTAATGGAGGTGGAGTTAACCGGAGGAAGCAGGAAGGAGTAGGGTGGAGAGGGAAGAGTGTTGTAGGCAGAAGAACCAGCAGGAGCAAAGGCAGAATGAAAACAGGAGAGGTGCTTTGGGGCACAGAGTTCCAGAAGGGAGAGTAGTGGGAGAGGAGAGGCAGAAAGCACACACAGGGGCCAGAGCCTGACAGCTCTACAGAGAGGGCTAAGGAGCCAGAACTTTATCCAAACAATCTCCCCGACTGAGAAAGAAAACAGAATATTTACCACATGTGCTTCCAATCATACCAATTCATATTTGCAGGGAATTAAAGATGGCTACCATTGAATGACTTCACAGAAACAAGGCACTTTATGTCTATTATAGTATGTGATACAGTGATATCATGACCTCCATTTTACAGATTAGAAAGCTGGAGATCGTGTAAGTAATTGTTCAAGTCATGCTGTGAGTAGAGTCCAGATTCAAACCCAGCCCTGTGTTGCTCTAAAGCTAAAATAATTTTCTACCTTAGCTTGCCAGGTTGAGAGGGAAAAGAAGGGTCTGTCCACAGACCCTGGTAGAAATTAAAAGCATGTAATCCCAGCAAGCTGCTTAATCAGACTTCAGATTTTACTGCCCTGGCTTCCAATCCGTCAAAAATGATGTTCACTGGGTCCTTTATAACTATTCTGGAACACTGAGTGATAGTCCATTGCTTGTTATAGCATATCACTTTCTCTATGGTACCTGTACTCTCCAGGCATCTAATAGAGCTGTAACGCAGGGCACAGAAGTCCAACTAAACCCTGTGAATGGATTTTAGCACCATTCAGCCAAAAAGGAGAGCAGGGAGTAAGCATCTATTTAGGAAGCAATATTTTGGTCTTGATTATGCTCCATGGGACTCTTTCATTCACTACTAGAAATTCAGACTTAATGCATAATGCAGAAAGTGTGCACAGAGACCATGGCAGGTGATGGAGCCCTGTTTTCCACCTATTCTCCTCTGCTACAAATATTAGTAGCAAAAATGGTGATTAAAGATTATAACCCTCTCCAGTCCTCTTTAAATAAGAGGTACACTTTAAACTTATAAAGTATAGCATATGCCCTGTGAAAAGGAATTGCTTGGTATCTCTATTTAAAGGAAAATATTCTTATTACAAACAAGCTTTGGATGCTGGAGTCATTAATAGTTTATTAAACTTGGTCTTTGCAAAAAAAGGATGTAAGATAACCTGGGAGCCATATGCGTCACCTGATTTGTTAGGGCCCAATCACACCTAATTTCAGTGGCTGAAGAAAGAAGCAAGCAATTAAGGGGGAGTTAGGTTAGCTTCTGTTCAACCAAGGACGGAAACCTGCACAGCTGGAGACAATTCTGAGCAAATTGATCAGAATTCTTTTACCTTAACTAGAGCCCAGCTAACAAGTTGATACCCATGAGTTTCTATAATCAGGCAGCAAGAATTTAAGAACCCAGAAAGGTAAATCACCGTGGACCATTCAATAGTTCTAACCCATGTCATTTTAAAGGAGCAGAGACACCTGTTAGCTTAGGTAAGTCAAACTATATTTTATAAAATATAATTTGCTGGATAGCCAAATGTTATATCCCAGTGTTAGGAAAATTAAACTGTTGAATGTGGCTGCTTATAAGTTGATAAACTATACAAAAAATGGGAGCTAGAAATACTTGAAAATCATTATCCCCTATGTATATCTGGGTACCTAAAATTTTGTGTCTTCTAATTTAAAAAAAGACTTACATTCTAATGTGTATTCTCTAAATGAGTAGCTAAGAGTCTTCTCTGGGTTGTTAATCCCCAGAACTCTATGATGGGTTGCTTTTTACATATACTGATATTTGCTTGCTTGGCAACATGATGACCACATCCAGAATAGTCTATTCCTGGGATAGATCAGAAACTTTAAGGATGTTTCTCTAATTCTTAAATAATGAACATGGTACTTGGAAGAATACCAAGCACATTGAACATTTGGAAGGGTTAATGAAAACACTGTTACATTTTTTTTTAAATAATAGAGTGGATCTATCTCCCTCCCCACCTAACTTATGATTTTTTTTGCAGTTGCAGACTTTAACTCAAAGCCAAAAGTACTGGAAACATACACATTGTTGATCCAAATGAGCATTCTGTGTGTCCTTTCCTGGATCACATGGTGCAAGAAAAGCCCAACAAGAAAAAGGCATCATCCAGAAGCCAAGCCACCTACATACACAGAAAACAACAACTACGAAGTCCGTTCTGTTTCCACCAGCCAGCAAAAGTGAACCTGGTTCATTTGCTTCAGACTCAAAACCTGTTTCCCTGATTCTACATCTTTTCTTAACTATACCATTACTATTTAGGAAAAAAAACAAAAACAAAAAAAACCCTCTACAACTAACAATTAGACACACCTGCATAAAGTGTCCTGTGCTCTGTTCACACTTCGTGTTGTATCTTAAAGTGACAGCATATTAAAACTCCAGTGTAATTCCTGGGTATTATGAGGTTATAATAGCTGAAAGCATAAATATAGTTCCTAGCATTGTTTAACTGAGCTTAACTCATTTAGGGGGCCAATAATTCACATTTTTTTGGAATATGTAATTTTTGAAAGATTATAAGAAGTGGGAAAAATTGAAGTATAACTTCGTATAAAATTATAAATTCCTAGTGTCTTGTTTTGTGTGTATTTAGAGTATGGTCATAGTATTCTTTCATAGTATTCTTTCATTGTGCTGGGCACAATACATGAAATTTTGGATAAGAAAATAATTACAATTTCCAAGACAAACACATAACTAGCCATATTCAGGTTTAAATGCATACATATATTTAAAAAATCATACAGGAAACACTCCTAAAATTTTACATGGTAACCGAATATACTGAATTTGAATATAATGAATATCATAAACATGAAATGGGATCAAATTGCTTCCATGCGGTGAAATAGGAAAATTTTAAATCTGTTAGAACATTTATCCCTGGTAATAAATTGTGACATTCTTATTGTGAATCAGGAGTGTTTGCAATGTACTTGTACTATAAGATTGTCTCAGTAACCAAAATAAAATAGAGTTTTACTAAGGAATTTGGCAGTAAAACCCACATAACAATTGTTCAGGCAGAAGTAAGATAATTAAATTGTTCATTTGAAGACTGTAATGATAAGGTATGAATTACATATTCTAGATAAATGTTTTGGCAGGGCCATACTTCCATCAATGTCTCCTAAGGACAACCCCAAATTAGTAAAATCTGAGAAGCTGCCAGAGTGAATGTTATATGCAAGTACAGCTACTTCAGTTTATCAACTGCTTATAAACAGCCTTCTCTGACCTATGGTGTTTCTGAGATGTCCTCTCTGTTTTGTATCTGAGTATCCATTTAACTCCTACAAATCATTTCTTAAGATGCTCAGCAGCCTCAAGATCAGCTCGATTCCCTCACATCCCAGGACTCCAGTACCCAGCCCAGGTCATCGGTACCCATTGCCTGTGTGCCCTGGCTGCTCTCTCATGCCTGAGAAGCAGTTTCTTCTGCCCATCTGGACATGCGAACACAGGCACATTCTACTAATAGTTGGTTATACAGGAAAATGTGCATTGATGGCTGCAGTTGCTACAGCTTGGCTATTCTGGTTCTGTTGGACCAGCGACAAATGCCAGCTTTTTAATGGCCTGACCCCTGGGACTTTCATCAGCCAACACCCTATTTATTCAGAGGTCTTAGGTGTCCTCTGAGACCCTCCAACCAACACTGCTCTATTATGCATCTAGTGCTTTTATTCCACTTGGATTAGAGAGCACAGTCTATGGAGTCTGTTATTTTTCTCCCTGTTAGACAAAAGTAGGTAGGGTGAAAATCTTATAAATGATAGAAACCAGAAGTATGTGTTATATTATGCATTTCAATTCAGGTTTGATAACTAGTAGATTGATGTGACCTGTGCACATTTAGAGCAATAAACATGGGATGTATCATTTCTTCACTTGTTCATTCAGTTAGCACTTGTATAGCATCTATTTGATACCAGGCACAATGCTAGACACTAGAAATACAATTATAAAGACAACGTGATCTCACATTTTAACAGAAGGAACCATAAAAATCTAACATGCCAAGGGTGATATGTATATCATTATCCATTGTAGACACACACACACACACACACAAACACACAAAGTTTTATTTAGCATCCGAGAAAGTAATGGCTAATTTCTTTGAAGATATAGAAGAGGAGTCACAGAAGTTGCTATAGTTATCATAGGTCTTAAAGGAAAAGAAAATTTCCCCCCAGGAGAAACTAGCTGGGTGAGAGTAATCATAGCAAACACAGTGATCATTGTTAACTTCCTAGGTTTGAATTCTGAGTCTCTTCTTTCTCGTTTCTTGAACTAAGTTTCCTCATCTGTAAAATGGAGATTATAATCATGCTTTATCTATGGGCTTACAGGAAAAATTAAAGAACACAATGTTCATTAAGGCAGTTGCTAATCTTTTTTTTATTGTTATTATCACTATTGTCCATGGGAAAAGTAGCTTGGGGTTGTATGCAAAAGACCTCATATGTCTTTCTAAGGAGTCTGGAATTGTTGATTTCATCAACAAAAAAGGACTGTGGATGATCATACAAGTACTTGCTAAGAGACCTACAGTGTACAGAAATCAGAATGCAGGAAGATCCTTGGTGTGTGATTTGTACATTTCTGGGGCTGAGGCAGGGGAGGCATTTAGCATCTTTAGAATTACCAAAGGGTAGTAGTTATAGCAGCTTGCCTGAGATTCAGGCAATAAAGGATGCATTGTCTGTACAGAATGTAAAAAATATCAGTTTTCCTTTTTGTACCATCATACTCCGATAATTCTGAACAACATCAGCGATACAATGTGCTCTTCCCTCTACAAAGGGCATCCCTTTGGTAGACCAGGGAGCAGCACTTGATTTTGTGAAATCGGAGGAGGATTAACAAACACCCAGAAGTTGACTGTTAGTGCTCCCTGACTCTTAAACATGGGTCAGTTCAGGAGCAGTAAATGGGCCAACCACAAAGTCCAAGTGAGATCACAGAATAGGAAAAGCTTGGGCCACCTCACAAGGAGAACAAGCCAAAGGGGAAGGCACCATGAGGGGCATGGCGACACAGCATGGTGGGCATTGAAGAGGAAGATGCATGCAAAAAATCCAATATTGGAAAGAGAAGACTCAAACAATATACCAGCCTCATCTGTGGCTGCCTGACCATTGGTGGGTCAAGGACCAACCAGAAAGATCCAGGCCAGTGGTTTTGAGGAGCACCAACATCAGCACCACCTTGTCAAAACGCAAATTATTTGCCTGCACCCCAGGCTGACTGGGTGACTATCTTAGGGATGCGGCCCAGCAGTCTGGGCTGTCACCAGACCTCCAGGTGATTCTGACACATGCTTTGAGGACCAGAGGCCTTTGCATCTGTGGAGCAACTTCCTAAATACAGCACTATGTCCTCTGAGTTCCAATCCTGATGCCTCACTGGTATTTGTGACACCATATGTATGCTTCTTATACATGAAAACAACAGATGAGTTGGCTAACCCAGTGGTTCTCAATTGGAGGACAGAGTGCTTTGGTCCCCAGTAGGTCTTGGGCAATATCCGGGGACATTTTTGCTTGTCATAATCGGAGGATGGTGTTACTTGGCCTCGAGTGAGCAGAAGTCATGGATGCTGGCAAAACTGATACCCTAAACAAAGACTCTTCCAGCCCAAAGTGTCAACAGAGCCAGTACTGAGAAACCCTGGCTAGCTTTACAAAGAGAGCTTCTTTAGGATCTCCTTTAAGTTGGGGGAAGGGAAGAGCAGGGTGGATAAGCCGGCATCCGATCTGGTGTCTTTGAACACAAATCCCCACTCTGGTGGTAAGGAATGTTTACTGATTGGTGTCTTTCTGTTTATTGTTGGTCTGTAAAGGAAGTAAGAGCTTTATGACCCTAACCAGGAACTGCCGGCTTTTGTTTGCTCTCCCACTCTTGAGCTTGCCTATCTGTATATTGTTTCTACCCAGACTTCATTCTTTGATT
>PVLC010034494.1:0-16876 GCA_004027655.1 Graphiurus murinus
ATAAAAATAAAAAGAATAAATAAAAAGCAATGTTTACGGCTTCTACTTTTAACCTATCAGGCACTTCAGATCATCTACAAGGAATAGATATTTCCAAAAAGGACTTATCATTGTGTACAAAAAGTAATCCTCAGAAGATACACAGACAAGGCAATAGGCTTAATTGGATGAATGTCTTTCACACGTGCCCAATCTGGCTCTGGACCGCCTTCTCTTTTTCTACTGGTTCTCTGCCCCATGTCTTGTTTTGTACAATCCTGGATGAGTGTCTTTCCTCCCATCTCTTCTAGAGGTGGTCTAACAACTCAATTTTAAAATGGCACTTCCAGAAGACACTTCTTTTTACTTTTTAAAACAAATGAACATTTATAAAACTCACTGTTTCCTAAGTCTACCACCCATCAGCATCTCTCTACATCCAAAATGTCCTGATGAAAAATAATATTTCTTTTGAAAGGTTTCGAGGAAAGTTCAGAACAGTGTTTTCATATTCTATACACATTCCTTCTGGAAACAGCCAGGATATCTTCCCCAAGGCTGGTGGTCATTTCCAGTTGACCTAATGTTCTGACACTCAACACTCTCCATGTCAGGTAGAAGGGCAGTCCTGATGGGCGCTCTACCTCCCCTTCCAACCTTAGTTCACCCCGGCTTCCCTCCACTTTTAGAACCACTAAGGCCTTTGTTTGTCCTTGTCTGGATGAGGTAAGGTCTGGTCTACCTGAAACAGAGCCATCACCCCAGGACCCGTATCTGAGTGGTTCCATTGTCTAAAGCTGTGGACAAGGTGGCTGTGGAGAGCACTGTTTCCTATCCCGCTGCCCTGGCACAACTGGGCTGTGGACTTGACACCTGCTTCATTGTTTCTCCTAATTCATATCACCATGACACCACACACACACACACACACACACACACACACACACACACACACACACACCTGCTGCAGGAGGGCACTGCTGTCCATCACTCATCGCTATATCTGCATGTGTACAGCAGTGCTCAGCACATAGTAGGTGCTCATAAATGTCTATGAGATTTAAACAATAAATATTGTGGGCCAGGCTCTGTTAAGAGTGGTTTATTAGCTGGGCGTGGTGGCACACACTTGTGATCCCAGTACTTGGGAGGCTGAGACCGGAGGATCCAGGTTTGTGGCCAGTCTCAGCTACTTAGTGAGGCCCTCCCCAACTTAGTGAAGCCCTGTTTTAAAATAAAGAATAAAAATAGGGCTGCGTATGTAGATCAGAGATAGAATGCCCTCGTGTTCAGCCTCCAGTACAAAAAAAAAATGGATGATAATAATAATAATCCTTATTATTATTATTATTATTGGGGATTGAACCCAGGGGCATTTTACCTCTGAGCTGCACACCTAGTTCCTTCTGTTTTTTGCTCTAATACATGGTTTCATGTTTCCGAGGGTCTTGCTAAGTTGCTGAGCCTATCCTTCTCCTGTCTCAGCCTCCCAAGTACTGGGATACAGCTGTGCACAAGCACACCCCAGACCAGGTTTTTATTATTTTAAAATATATGTGGAAATTAAACACATCAGTAATCACTATGGAAATCAGTCTGGCAGTTTCTCAAAACATTAAATAAATGACCAAAATGTCACTGGAAGACATGATAAGTCCGTGGAGAGTCCTGAGGAGTTCCCAGGTTTGGGGATGGGAAACTAACTCACCTCAGGATGTTGGAGTCCTTGGCTTCTATGGCAGTAAAGAATTTCAGCACATGCCAGTCAGAGATGAAGACTGAGGTTTTTTTAGGAAAATTGGAGATACATGTTCAAGGGAGAACACAGGCCATCTCAAGAGTGTGAGATGCACTTGGGATCTTTTCAATTCTTTTATAGGAGACTCCAAGAAGTGATGACTAGGGACACATGACAGGGATGGGATGAATCAGGGTGGCTGGTTTCCTTTCTTTGATTAGGTTCTTGCCATTTCATTGGTGGGTGCTGGGTAATTTCTGGGTTTGACACATGGTGAGAATTCCTTTTTTTGTTTGTTTATTTGTTTTTTTGCCATGAAGTACAGGTATGAAGATAGACCATTATGATTAAAAAGCATAGGCCAGGCCTATTGAGGTCCTTTGCCTAAGGAAAAAAAAACAGGCCAGACAGGTCATCATGATTCAAAGTGTGGCCTATTAAGGGCTTTCCACTAAGAAACAGCAGACACTGTAAGGCGAAGTTAAGGATTATGACATTTCTAGATTTTAAAACTTGATTTTCCCTTTCCTTCTTCCCAGTTCATCTTGTCCTTTCTACCTAACATCTTATTCCTCCTCTCCAGCCTCGCACATGACCCAGCAATTCCACTCTTCGGTATGCCCAAGAAGACTGGAGACATGTTCACAAAAAGCTACTACATAAAGGTTCAGAGCGGCATTACTCATAACAGCCCCAAAGTGGAACAACCCAAGTGCCCCTCCGCTGAGCTGATGAATGGATGGATACACAAGGCGTGGCACATCCTCACAGTGCAGTGGCATTTGGGTCCTCACAGGGAATGAAGCACTGAGACATGGTGCAACTTAGATGGATCTCAAAAGCAACCCAAGTGAAGGCTGAGACTGTGGCTGAGTGGTCGAGTGGTCGGCTAGCACACAAGCCTGGGGGTTTCCCTCCAATATTACAAACAACAACAACAGAACAACAACATCATCATCAACAACAACTAAAAGGTCAATAATACATGCTAAGTGAAAGACATCAGTCATGATAGTGAAATGTTAAAGCAGTTGGGAAACAGCTGATTGAGTTTCCAGCGCCAGTGGAAAGCCAGACCCAGCCTGGCAGTGCCCCACAGCCTCTGTGGAGCTCAGGTTCCTGAAGCCTGTGAGTTGGTGAGTCACCAAGCTGCAGTCCCCTCCTCAATGTCCAGACCCAGCTTGAAGTGGTGTCCCTAGGAGCATCCCGACAGCAGGAGCATAGGGAAGAAGAGCATGCCGGGTGCAGCCACCACCGGGGACTCTTGGCTGCTGGCTCTGGGCTCTTGTTGGCACTGTATGGCCGGCTCATGCCACTACTGACCAGGCTGCCCACCGACCTGCCTCCTGAACACTGCCTGCAGCGCCATGCCTGGAGAACCTCTGCTCCCACCACTGGCCTGGGTCGCCACCTGGCGGCTCCCTGGAAAATGTCAGAGTGAGTTGTGTGTAACCCACTGAGTCCTATGTCAGCAAACCCAAATCCAGGCAGTGAGAACAGTCCTGCTCCAAGGCTAGTGGGGGATCCCAAGAAACCTCAAAAACAAACTTCCTCCAAAGAGGGTCGCAGCTCCACTTGCATGGGTTATTTTCTTGGCCTTGCTTCTAGAATGACCTCACAAAGCCTCCCCTGATGCTCCTGCATCCCAGCCCTGAGCCACTATGGTCTGCTCTGCCCAATGCATGAAACATTGACTGCTCTAATCATGTTTTAATGAGCCACAGTTGGCTTTTCAGAACTATACACAAAGTTAACAAGGATGATCTAAATAGAAACTATACACGTCTGTATTTACAAACAGCCACGACAGCTGTCATGGTAAGTGGAGCCTGTGATCGCAGTCCTTGGGAGCCAGGGCAGAGGACCCCAGGCTGCTGGGACAGGAGTTGCATCCCCGCTGGAGCTGATGTTGGTGCTGAACTCTGTGTTGGGCCTGGCGGCTGGAAGGAAGGGCCAGCTGATTTGAGGGTGTTCCACAGCGTCCATTCACCCCTGTTCCCTGGGACTCTGCAGTGCCTGGACCTGAGGGGCCTCTGGATGCCAGGGGAGGAAGAGCTGGGGTCAGGCTGGAGGACCCTCTTGCTCAACTCTCTCTGAGGAGGCAACTTCCCTGTTAGGGGACTGGGTCCCAAAGCCTCCCAGTGCACTGAGTGAGGGGCCATCAGTAAGGCCAATGTCCCAGCACGGAAGGCTTTTCCGCAAGCTGCTGGGCACTCTTAGTGCTCCATCTCCTGAGCCCTTTTTTGGCCCCCTGGCCCTCAAGCTACCATTGGTGCTGGCGGATCCCCATGGTTCCGTGACCCCTGCTCAGAATCCCTTCCAAGGGCTCTGTTCAGCCCTGACCTGCTGGCCACAGCTCCGTCTCACACAACTCCATGGATGGCGTCCTGCCCTCCAGTCTCTCCTTGTGTGCCAGCGTTCCCAGCAGAACTGAGCCCCAGGTGCAGAGGAACAACATGTTTTGGGTTCCCTCCAGCCTCAGAGCCTCCAGCTTCTCTGCCTCCCATGTGGTGCTAGGTTATGACTAAGGCCTCCTATCCCCACAGATATCCAGGCCATGTTCCTGCAAACAACTCTGCCTCGGTCCACTCTATATCAGGAATTGTCTAGGGGCCATCTCTGACTGACCAGGACTCCAAGTATGTGGGGACGTGACACTTTGCTTCTTCATTTACACAGAAGATTCCAAGGTGTGTCAGGAAGGTGTCACCATGCACTTACTGGTCCCTGATGCTTCCAAGTCCCCAGGGTCCTGGCCATGGCTTTCTATCAAGTGGTGGCAGTTGAGGGTTCTCTCTGGCCCAATCAGCAGCCTCTGCTCCAGGGACAGAGCTTCGAACCTCCTGTTGTACCCAAGTCAGCCTGCCATGTCTAGACCCTAGGTCATTTGTCCTGTTGATCCTGGACATCACCTGCAGCTGCCATCCCAGGTGGGCCTCATTGCTGGCCTGCATGGTGCACAGAGCATGGCTCCGGGGTTCAGCATTCCTGGAAAGGTTGAGGAAGAGTGTGAGGGCAACTCACCTTCATAGTGGAACTCCAAACTCTCTGGGTTAGTGGTCTGCAAGCAGGGTTCCACCGAGCCCTAGGAGTCTAAACCTTCATGTGGCAGCAATGGGACAAGCTCCCTTTATGCCAAGCAGCTCACTTTTGAGCTGGTTTGGTTTCCATTGGACAAGGAATTCTGTGCTTACATGATCAACTATGAGATTCCCACCATGGCTCCCCCAGTGTCCACCGGACAAGCAGCTGTTTCTTGATGCAGATCTGTTGATGGGCCCCCTGGAGACCACCCATCTCGTGGCTCTTGCCCACTGGGATTGTGGCCCCAGGTTTCCACGGAGCTCCTATGTGTTGAGGTGCACACACCTGGAAAGACTCTGCAGAGCAGAGAGGTTGGTGCAGGAATAAGAGGAGATTCCATGCTCCTGGGGGACGAGGATATGGTGAGCTATGGTTGGAGCTCCCAATGACTCCCACCTCTGCCCCGTGGCTGAGTCCCCTCCTGATGAGACAAACACCTGGGGAACCCCAGAGGGAGGGCCTGCTGTGGACCCAGGGTGAAGGGCAGCAGTGTAGTTCAGGGAGACAGGCAGAAATGACTGACGCTTCTCGCAATGAGATAAGAGACTCAAGGCCTCGGAGACCTGGGAATCGGGGCCCCAGCCACTGTCTCTGGCTGAAGAATCTTGATCTACTTCCATGGTTTGCAGTGGTGGAACTGGGATTCAGACAGACCTGGGGCTCTGAGCCAAGGAAGGCAGCTTCACCATAACCCAGCCCACAAGGAAGGCGGGCACCACCCTGCCCAGCCCAGCCAAGCCACTCACAACTTGGGTGGTGAAGAAGTGCTCCTTACTTGGGTCTGGACAAATCAGCAACAGTGCATGCTTCTCCTCACTAGACCCGGGCTCTGTGGCCCTCGGGGACACCCAGGAAGACTTCCAGGGGAAAAGGGCACCAAGGCGGACTCCAGTGTCAGGGCACACGATAGAGCCGTTTCCAGAACTGGTTCTGGATCAGGTATGAAACCTGGCTCCTGCTCTTTGGCTGACACAAGAGAGTGCCGTGCATCCAGCTGTTGGTCTATCACAGGTCTGGTGCCGACTCTGCAGGGGGATTGAGATTTAGCTCTGGATCAAGTGCTATGTCCACAGGAGAGGAGACCCCCCCCCCAAAAGATGGGCTTTCCAAGTTCCTCGCCTAGACCGAAAACTCCTCTGCCTGCCAGAGAAGCGGGGTCCCCAGAGCCCACAACAGCAGGATTTCCCAGACTTTGGTCTCCTGCCTGAGGTCCCAGGTTTGCCCTTGTCTCAACGAATGCCAGCCTTGCAGCCTCCTGCGGTTCCCAGACCTTTCCACAGGTGCTCCTAGGTACCCACCACAGGCCATTGCCTCCTCCTCCTCCTACTTCTTCTCCTTCTCCTCTTCCAGCTCATTCTCACTGGAGTCTGGGTCCTCCAGCTTCCTCAGCTGATACAGAAGCAAATGCACACTGTGCTCCAGCTTGAATCTGGGAAAGTTGAGCTGCACATAGCTTAGGAGGAGCTTGACTCAAGGAAAGTAGGGAGGCTGGGAAAGTGATCTTAGTACTGGTGCAGCCAGGTCCACAGGATGCTGTGCATGGCTCTGTGGGCAGGTGGGCTACAGTTAGAGGCCTGGCCTCTCCTTCCCAGGCCTCCTGTGGCACCTCTGGGGGACTGGGTTCCTCTACCCCAACCAGACCTTCTGAAGACCAGTCCAGCTGAACACAAGCCCATTTGGCTGCTCAGCCAACGGCTGACCAGGTCATTAAACAGAGGCCCCAGGACCCTGGTACAGAAGGAGGCCCAGACCAATGGTGTGAGCAGATTTCTCCTTCTCAAGGAAAGCCCGACACTGTCTAGCTTGCACCCTTATCCCCTCCCGAGTGTTAGGTACATTCTAGGAGGTGACATTGCGCTGCCCAATTTCACAGCAGCCTTGGTCACCTCAGTCTGGGACTCCTGCTGTCTTGCTGCATCATTGTCTGTGAGTCCCCGTGGGTCCTGCCTACTCACTGACACCATTCTGCTGAAGTGTGTGGCCTCTGTACAATGACCAGGGGTGGCCCTGGATTGTACCCATTGCTCCTCACACATTGTGCTTGGGTGGAGAACAGGAGGGCCAGTCTGGCTGCCATGGTCTGTGGCATGGGTGGATTCTCCTAAGGACCAGCTCCGAGCATCTGTCTCCCCTCAGCTCACTAGATGCCCAGGGCTGACCTCTGGCGCTCAGCCTTTCCTGCTGCAGGTGGAGCCCCAGACCTCAGCCTGCCTGCAGCAATCCAAGGGATAACAGGCACCCTTTGCCTGCCACCTCAACCTCAGTCCCCCTCATGGCCCCATTCCGGGGACACTCACTCTTTAAGCTGCTCCTCTGTTCCTCTAGCCACCCCTCAGTTGAGCACGAAGCAGCCATATCTAGGGAGGCCATCAGAGTGTCATACCCACTGTCATATCCTCGTATGACAGCTGGGGAACCGGTAACCCTGCAGCAGGGCAGCTGCTGCCTCAGTTTCCCTATCCTGCAGTCCGTACTGGAAGCTTAAACACAAAACACAGACACACACAGACACAGACACAACCTCGAGAAGGGAACAAATGTTTAACTTTATTAAGTGGCTCTTTGCCTATATAGGCTGAAGCCAGACCTTGAGTACATGCACAATATTCATTATCTCACAGGCCCTAAAATCCAGGTGGGCCACATCAATCAAGCTTAGAAGAAACATTTGTTACCTACACCTTATCTTAGACCCCTTGACAGGGGAAGACAACACAGGTCATAAACCCTCAAACATTTGGATTCCTGGGAAGTTACAAATTTATTATCTCTAGGGTTGTATTATGAGTAACAGGCACTGGCTAAGTTTTAATTGCTTAGACAGCCTTGACTGTAAGCAGTTATCTTAACTTTTGAGTCTTTCGAATTTAGCAAAAGTTTTCTTCGCTTCCCACAAACCCCTTGTTGGGAAGGGCCCGATGGTAGGGAATTTCCTGCCTTTCCACTCACTCATGCTATGTGCCTTGAAATGTGTCTGCACACAGTAGGCACTTCATGCATGTTCATCCCATGAATGATCTCAACCAACTCCTTCCCAGGTATCTCCGGGGCCTGACGCTGTCTATCAATCCCCAGAGTTTCTGTCTGGCTCTACTCAGTTGGGTCCCCCACAACCTATGGAAACTGGTGCCTCTTTTAGGAATAAGGCAAGTGCTTTGTGTGAGACCTCAGAGGAGTTGGGCCCCTGCCAGAGAGCTTTTTCATGGCCAAAAAGCAATCCCAAACCAGAATCCATAGCCCTGGCAGAGACTGTTTATGCCCTGAGGGGGGCAGGCATTGCCAGGATTCCCCCCACTTGGTCCCACTGAGACCTGTGGGTGGATTTCTACACATTCCAGTATCTACTTATGACCCTGGGCTCAGAGAGGTGCAGAACATCCCTAAGGTCCAGCTAGGAGGTCAAAGCACCCCCGAGTTTTAGGTCAGGGCTCACCTTATGAACAGCATCGTTAGCACCTTCTGGGTGCACTCATATCTTAGGTATTTTCGTAGGAACTGGTGGAGAACTCCCGTGTTCCCTCTGTATAGGGTGGGCGCCAAGTCATTTACCATCTGTCTCAGCTCCAGGGAGTCCAGGGTCTCTGAATTGGAAGACTCAGGCAGGGATAAGATGGCCCCATTCTCACTCTGGGTTGGGATCAAGAAGGCAGTAAAGTACAGTGTGACTCGTCCTCATGCAGGTACATGAACATCATACCGAAAGATTTTCACACACACACACACTCACAGTCAAACATCTTTGGGGGGTCAGGGCTGTCCAAAGGATGGAAGGGTAGAGTGGTGATTGTGCCTGGTCTGACCTGCTCTGGGTGATTCTATGCCATAATGGAGGTGTTCTGAAAAAATCTCCAGAGACACTGGGGACCAAGGCGGATCCAGCATCTCCAGATGTGGGCCAGGCCCTCACTGCACGATTTCCTGAGGCCAGAGACTCGACAAGCTGGGAGACAGCCACAGAACGTGCTGCTCTGACCAAAGTCTCCGGGCAAGTGAGCCACTACAGGTGTCAAGATACCAGGATAGCACCTTCTGTTTGGTCATCTTCAGGGAAGTGAGGTCACTTCTGGGTCTCGCTGGCGTGGGCATCTTCCTTACATAGGAGCCCTCCGTGTGTCCCAGGGGCTGCGGCCCCTATCATCCTCTCTTGACCATAATTGGTACAATTGGTCACACAACAACACACCCTTCCATTCTCCCCTGCCAGGCCTGGGTGCTGCGCTGTCCAAGCTATTAGCAGATGGAACTGGGTTCAGACCTCGATTCTCATTCTTGTTGGATGTGTGACCAGGGACCAGTCACTGGGCCTCTCTAGGCCTCCCCATTCTCCCCTGCTGCTCTTTGAGATCACCCTCATTCCTGGGACTCACAGGATGAAAAGGTCAGCGGGTGACAGTGGTTGTTGTGGCCTGTCTACCTAGTGTTTCCCTCACTAACAAAATCCACCTCTTCATCTTCAATGTTTGCAACAGGTATCAGACTTGGCTTATATCTCTCTGCCTGTTGGTAACCTGCAGTCATAGAGAACATTCCCAGCCCTGTGTTAGCCCTCTGTTGCTGTTAAAAAAATAAAATAAAAAAATAAACAAATTAAGCTGGGTGTGGTGGCGCATGCTTGTAATCCCAGTTCTTGGGAGGCTGAGACAAGAGGATCTGGGTTCATGGCCAGTCTCAGCTACTTAGAAAAAATACTGGAGATAAAGAACTTAAATGGAGGGAAGATTTTTGTGCTCATTGTTTCAGTCCATGGTCATTGGACTCCTTTATTTCTGGTCTTGTGGTGAAGCCGAATATCATGGTGGGAACCTGTGGGTGGGTGAAGCTGTTCACCTCACAGCAGCCAGGAAGCAGAGAGGGAGTTCTGTTTTGTAACAAAGCCCCCCCCCAACCCCTATTACGAATTCATAAATGTATTAATTCATTGATGAGGTCAGAGCCCTCACAATCCTACCACCTCCCAGAGACCCCACCCTGAACACTGCTCCTGAGGGACCAGACCTGCACCGTGTGAGCTTTGCAGGAACATCCCAGATATGACCCATAAGAAGCCCCGGGGAGAACTTGTGCTGTCCTTATGACCAGGAGTCTCCTTAGCAGGGAGCATGCCCTGAGCCTATCCTCCAGAGAAGGCCGTCAATTTGTCTGTCCCTGTTGGAACTCTTCTGCAGGGGAGCATCTCTGTCATGTGCCCGTACAGCCTCAAGTGGAGTGAGTTAGCTCTTCTGGGGATCTAACCAGCACTTTTAGTTTTGAGTGACCACAGCGAGTCCTGTTGCTCAAGGTCAAATGTTACAGAGTCTTCAGTGAGGGTGTGTGTGTGTGTGTGTGTGTGTGTGTATGTGTGTGTGTGTGCAGAGGGATCAAGAGGCTGTCAGAATAACCTGCTATCAGATCAAATCTGGTTTTAATTCTCACAATGCTGCCCAGGCCGGCCTCAAACTCCTGGGCTCTAGTGAGCCTGGCGCCTCAACCTCCTGAGGAGCTGGGACCACAGGCGGCACGGCACCTGGCTCAGCATGATCGCACAGCCTGGTGGTCCCAGAAGGCTGCAGCAGCCACATCGTGAGGGCTGGAGCCTGGAGCCCCGAGAGCCGATTCCTCTGTGTCCTGGAACACATGCTAAAGAATGTTTTGGAGAGAAACTTGGTCCTACCTACCAGATGCACACCTTTTCAAGGAGGACTTAATCTACTCCAGACCAGCTGACCATGACCCCACACACCTCGCTGCTCCCGCTCACGTCTTGGTGGCCACCACAATGGATGACATGTGCCCTCCAGGGATCCTAACACCCTCTCCATCTCTATACTGGTCCCAAGGGCAGCACATTCCCATAGTCCCTTGTCTTATTGGGCATAGTCACTCTCTGCATTGGAGGCAGGAAAGCATGGCCAGGAGGACTCTGTAAAAAGCCAAGTCCCAGGAGTGTGTCCTGTGTCCCTCCCAAGTTAGCCTGAGCCCTGAGGTGTGCCAGCAGCTGTGCAGCTGGGGTGGGAAGAGATCCTGAAAGTCAATCCCCTGTTCCTCTCCCAGCACTAGCTGCCCTCCTCCGGATGCTTCAGGGCCGCACCTGGAGCTCCCACAGAAGCAGGAATGCTCAGCAGCTGGTCTCTGAAGGTGAAGCAGGAGGGGCTGTGTGGCCATCAGTCCATGGCTCTGGAAGGAAACAGGGCATGGAGTTATGCTGGGGCCTGGGGATTCCACCCCAAGAGGAGTAAGCAGAAGAAGTGTTAGGCATGACCAGGGAGGAGGTGAGGGTCATGTGTGACCAGTGGGGAGGGAGAAAGAGCAAAGAGAGGCTGCGGACACTTTGTGGCCGGCACCCAGAGCCTGGCAGCCCAGAGATGGTTCATTCACAGGTCAGTACTTACGCAGTGACCTCTCTATGCCTGGGATCAGCGGTGAACAGGGCAGATGGAAGCCCCTGCTCTCATGGGAGGGACAGCACTGGAGCAAGGGGACAATACCAGCAGCAGGATGTAGCCATCTGCACCCGCCGTGGTGGAGGGTCTTCCCAGGAACTGTGTATTCCTCACTACTGTGGTTCCAATGAGCCCCGTAAAATCCACGTGTTGATGTTTTAATCCTTAAATTGTAGGTGTCCATATTTGAAGGTGGTGTCCTCGAGGTGGAGGGTAGTTGAGGTTGTGAGTTTAGGGACCCCAACATGGAATTTTGAGGGCTATAACCTCATCATGGATAAATTAATTTGATGGATTATTGTGTGTGTGTGCCTGTGTGTGTGTGTTACCGGGGATGGAACCCAGGGGATTCTACCTGAGAGCTACACCCCTAGCCCTATTTTTATTATTCTTTAGTTTGAAACAGGGTTTCAATAAGTTGCTGAGGCTGGCTGCAAACCTGAAATCCTCCTGTCTCAGCTTCCTGAGTACTGGGATTCAAAGCATGCAACATGCACACTTTTTTGAGGGGTCTATCTTGAGATATGTACAGGTAGGAGTGGTCAGTCCAATGGGTTGAAGAGCCAAGCTGATTCAGACCCAGGTTTATGTGCGAGGGCCATGCACAAGGAGAAGCACAGCAATCTGGAGGAAGACCCCTTGGGAACCCATCAGGATGTCAGTAGGTGCAGGTGTCCAGAAGCAGGGTGGAGGGGACAGGACCCCCAGGGGTCAGGAGGACAGATGAAGGAGGCAGGGATCTGGAGAGCCAATGTCATGCCTTGGCATCTTATACACAGGGCTTGAGAGATAGCAAAAGGCTCGGGACAGCGTGTGTGCTGGACCAGAAGGGGCTGCTGGACTGGCATGCAGGATGGGAGAGCAGAAGCACTAAGGGAGCTCAGGGTGGCCTCAGGGGCCAGGCAATGGGCGGAGCACAAACTGGGCACAGTGGTGGCAGACACCTGCCTGTGGGATCTCAATGCCAAGCCCGGGTACTTTCTGTCATAGGCTTGATTTCTCACTGCAGGAAATTTAGAGCCATCTGTACTTGAATGAGCAACTACAGAAAGCAACAAATTAAAAAAAAATCACCTACTAGCAAGGCCTATTGATACATGCTTGTAATCCCAGTACTTGGGAGACTGAGACAGGATGATCTGGGTTTCAGACCAGTCTCAGTTGCTTAGTGAGGCCCTCTGCAACTTAGTGAGACCCTGTTTCAAAGTAAGTAAAGAATAAAATATAGGGCTGTGGGTGTAGCTAGGAGGTAGAATGCCCCTGGATTCAATCTCCAGTACAAATAAAAAAAAAAAAATCACCTACTCTTGGCTCTTGTGTCCAATGTGGGGCTGAGAATTTTAGTCCCCCAGATCCTGCAGGCCTTGCTTGGCGACAGCTGGGAAAGGCCCTGGTGACTCCAAGCCCAGCATCTGCGCTGGGATCCACCCAGGCCCACAGGTGTGTCTCCTGGCAGATCCGCACTGGGTCCTCTGTCCTCTGGTGAAGGTCCAGCGGTCAAGGAGTAGCCAGCCAGAGCCCGGGATGCCCCTCATCATGCCCGTCTGGTTTTGGCGTCTGCACAGCCACAGTCTCCCTTCATCAGGAAGCACCCGCTGAGACCCCCGGGGCCACCTCCGCGCCAAGTGCACCCACTCGGGGCCCGTCCTGTGTGCGCTGTCATTGAAGCCTCAGGAAGAGCTATCGCGAGACATCCCGCATTCAGGGAGGGAACTGCCATTTCCCCGCTGCTGACAGTGATCTGCTTTTGATCTTGAGAAGACATTGATCGCTCTCAACAATGCCATCTTTTGGGAGAATCCCTAGGATGACCAAAAAAACCAAAAAACCAAAAACAAAAACAGGTAAGAGATTAGATGCTTTTGGAGGAAACTCAATTCATCGTGAATGTTAATACAGTTGCTGTAGACAGAAGTTATGAACCGATCTATGTGTATTGGATACCTTTTAAACAGAATGGGTCTCTGAAAAAACAGCCAATGTTTTCTCTAAATATGGATTTTGCCGTAAATATGAATTTTTTAGGAGACTGTCAGTACATCCTAGGGTGCTAAGATGTGTTGTTCACTGTGGGACCCTGCCTCTGGCCCCACCTGCTGGTCGGGCCCTGAAGGACATGCAGGTCTTGTCAAGCTTGGGAGACCAAGCAGGACCCCAGCAGCTGAGGGAGTGGGGTCTTCCTGACTCTGAGGGATGGAGCATGATGGAAGGTGGGGTGGGCAGCTGGCCCCTGCCTGAGGACAGGCTTCCATGGAGGCACCACAGAAAGTGATCCTCCTATCTCAGCCTCCCAAGTACTGGGATTATAGGTGTGCAAACCCATGCCTGGCTAGGAACAAGATTCTCAATGAATTACATGTGTCTTGAATCAAATTGATTATCAGAATCGTGTTTCTGGCTTTATAGTATATGTTTCCAAGCCTTTCACCTGGGGTTTTATACTGGGTAGATAAATATATTTAAGTGAATTTTAAAGATCCACTTCAAGAATTACTTATCTCTATTAAATGGAAAAAAGAAACAGCCTTAGGAAAAGTCATTCCATATTCTTATCTAGACATACACTTCTCCAGTGTACCCTTTATATCCTCATTTCTCAGAGTGTAGATGGCTGGGCTTAACATGGGGTCACCGAGTTATAGAAGTTCCCTTTGATTCTGAGAAGGATTTTCTGGTTGCATCAACAGTAGATAATATTCCCATCAAACAAGAACCTAGAGTGAGGTGGAACCCAGTCCTCTTGAAAGCCTCCTTCCTGCAGCCTACTTGATTGTCAGCCCCTCCAGGAAAAGTAGCTGTAAGTGATGATGATAAGGGAGGGGGCACAGGACAATTGTTACTAAGGACATGAAAACCCTGAGAAGACAGAAACAGTGCTCTCCACAGCCACTGTGTCCACAGAGGCGATGTGTGGGTGAGCTGGCATCTCACACAGGAAGGACTCCACTGACCTCTCCCACAGACAGGCAGCTCCACACACATCAGACTTCACTAGAGAGCAGAGGAGTCCACCCCTGCAGCCCCAGACAGCCACTTCCAGCAGAGCCAAGGGTGCCCACAGTCAAGAGAGTGGTGGGCTTGTGACTCCAGTGAGGCGGGCGTAGGCCAGGACCGCCAAGAGGACGCAGGGTGTGCCATCCAGCCCAGGACCATGGAGAGCTGGCTGGCACAAGCCCTGAGACTGAGAGTCTCGCCTGGGGCTGTTTAAGTTGAACAGCAACAGATGGATAGAACTACTGGGAAAGCAGGGAGCCAAGAGGGACAAGTTAGTGAGGAGAATGTACATGGGCGTGTGCCAGCACACCGTGACCATGTCATTAAGGTCACAAGGTAGAAGACGAGGACAGATATGAAGAGAATCTGCTCCAGACCTTACCTCATCCAGACAAGGACAAACAAGAGCCTTAGTGGTTCTAAAAGTGGAGGGATGCCCAGGTCAATGACAGGTGGAAGAGTTAGTGCAATGGCCATAAGGACTGCCTTTCCTTTTCCCTGAAACTGAAGTTGTGGCGTGCCAGAACATTGGGTCAACTGGAAATGGACACCAGCCTTGGAGAAGATATCCTGGCCATTTCCAGAAGGAATGTGTATAAAAAATGAAAAAGCAGTTCTCAACTTTCCCTGCAACCTTTTAAAAGAGAACTTGTGCTCAAGCAGGACACCTGGATGTGTAGAGGTGCTGACAGGTGTTGGACTTAGGAAACAGGGCATCTTGTAAATGCTCACTTCTTTAAATAATCAGAAAAGAGGTGTCCTCTGGAAGTGCCTTTTTATAATGTAATTGTTAGACCACCTTAGAAGATACAGGAGGAGAGATGTTCATCCAAGATTGTGCAAAAGAGGACATGGGGCAGAGGACCACGAGAAAAAGAGAGGGTGTCTGATTTGGTACGTGTGAAAGATGTTCTTCTAGTCCAACTCATTTCCTTATATGTGCATTTCATGAGGATTACTATGTATAGACAATGGCAAGTACTTTTTGGAAATATCTAGTCTTTGTATATGTTTGGGCATGCCTGATAGTTCAAAAGAACAGATAGGAAACATGCACACTCCACCTGCTTTCTGACAGCCCCTGGAGGCCCATCAAGGTCCCTGTATGGGACAAGTGCTAAGATAGGGGACTGAAGGAAGAGGTGAAAGGAGGCTGGAGCAACATCCCATTCCTGAGCAACTCCTGTTGTGCACAGGGATGGTAGCAGTGGAGAGTCCTTCTAGAGGGCATGGGGAGCCGGCATTCATAGTATGCATGACCTGGGGGTCTCATTCCTGGCTCTTTGGCCTCCACTGAGAAACAAGGTCACAACCTTCTCTCCCCAGGGGCAGCTCCAGCAGGACCCTTGGGATTCAGACCCTCAGGATCCAAACTCTCCAGATCCAAACCCTCAGCTGGGTTCGGGTGTCCTCTAGTTAGTGGCTCCCAGGGCTCAGGCATAAAGCAGCCAGCCCTGCAAGATCCCAGGATGTTGAAGGACACCACAATGCCCTTGCTCCCTCTTTCTGCTGGTCCTGGGTTTATCTCTGAACTCCTCCTCACTTGATCCAGGTCAGTGACCCCAGCCCCACTTCCAAATGAGTAGCCCTCGTCTCCAACAGGACAGTCTTTTCCTTGGACTCAGGAGGAGTGGTCCAAAGCTCTGTCCCGCTCTGCACAATCCAGGTCTCCGAGCACCCATTTAGCTGCCTACTCAGAAGCACCTCCAGGGAGAGCACAGCTTTCCCAAGGACCTCAGTGGGCAGTGGCTTAAGTAGAGAACTCTAGCCAGCTGCAAGTTCTAAGAGCCTGTGGGACACTTGGGTCCCTGGTCCATGCACTCCAATTGAGATAGGATTTGAAGCTTCCTCTTAAATGCCACCCCACACTAAAGGGGTCTCATTCTACTTTCATCAGATCCAATCATTTGGCATAGGACCCCCCAATCTGTCTGAGATGTAGGGGTGTCCCCAGCCCAGGCAGACCCTGGGAGTCTGTGGATCCCACCATCAGCCCCACATGTCTTCCTCTCCCATACAAATACAATGTTCCTCACCTTGTTACTGGAAGACTGCAATCCTAGTTCCTGGGAGGCTGAGGCAGGAAGATGACAAGTTCCAGGCCAACCTCAGCAACTCAGAGATCCCTTCAGCACCTTGGTGAGACACTACTCCTTAATCTTAAAGAAAATAGGACTGTGGGAGTAGCTCAGAGGTAGAATTCCAGGGTTCATTTTCCAGAACAAATAAAGAGAGAGAGAGAGAGAGAGAGAGAGAGAGAGAGAGAGAGAGAGAGAGAATAAGAAAGAAAGAGAAAGAAAGATGCAATGTTTACTGTTTCTACTTTTAACGTATCAGGCACTTCAGAAGATCTATACAGAATAGATATTTCCAAAAAGCACTTTCATTGTGTATAAACAGTAATCCTCATAAAATGCACAGACAAGGCAATAGGCTTAATTGGATGAATGTCTTTCACACATGCCCAATCTGGCTCGGGATCGCCCTCTCTTTTTCTCGTGGGCTTCTGCCCCATGTCCTGTTTTGCACAATCCTGGATGAGCATCTCTCTTCCCATCTGTTCTAGAGGTGTCCTAACAACTCCATTTCAAAATGGCACTTCCAGAAGACACTTCCTTTTTTTACTTTTTTAAACAAATGGGCATTTACAAGACTTACTGTT
>PVLC010034495.1:0-17027 GCA_004027655.1 Graphiurus murinus
ATCGTTCCTCATGCTTTTGCATTATGTCCTCGATGTTCTTCCTTTTGTGGCTTAAACCACTGATTAGTAAAGAATGACTTTGACTCAGTCAATGAACACCAATTTTCATATTATTATTATACTGCTTTCTGTCTCATATGGTTGCCAGTCCTCTTACTTGAAATCTTTCTCTTGTGGAAACATATGGCTGATTTCATTTTTTGATGTAGTTGAAAGTTGTCACATAACACATACGTGTATTTAGGCCATTTAGGTTTATTGTAAGAGATACACAGGGTCTTGTTTCTGTCACCTCACTCTGTGGATTCTCATTGTTGATTCTTCTTTGTATTTACTTTTAGTTCTATGGGAGGATTGCTTCCAAATTCTTAAGAAATAATTATTTAACAGTCAAGAACATTTGTATTGTTACCCTCTCCCATCCTCAGTTATTTTGGTATCTTCTAGATTCCTAACAACATATTTTCATGAGGCATTAATTGTTTATATAATTTAAAAGTCTGTAACATTTATATTATTTTGGGGCCAGTCTCCAGAATTATTTACATATGTGTCTATTAGATCTTTTCTATGTTTAAATGGATAATAAACAGCTTACATACTATTAACTAGTGAGGTACCTGGTGCAGAGCAAGGGCTCAACAAATGGGGACTTTCTGTATTAGTGCCCAAGTCAGATGAAACCATTAAATAACTATTACTTTGTTGAAAATGGTAGACTCAGATATCATCCAAAAAAAAAAATAATAAGAAAAACTTTCTCCAAACTCGAAGGTTAAATTCTCATCTATATTGTGAGGAAAAAATAGTAAAACTCAAGAGAAAATTTAAATGGAGTCTCTTGCTTTGGCCCACTTTACAGTTCCAAGGTGTTTTAGGGTTCAGTCATCATATCAAGGCAGGGCATGTGACAGCTGAGCAAAAGGACAGGCTTGTAAGCAAAAGTAGACTGAGGCCCAGTTAAGTTGCTCATGGATACTGCTTTCAATTATGAGTGCTTTTAGCAGCAAGTAAACAATAACCTAACAGTGACTGAAGCCAAGTCTCAGGATTGGCCCAGCAGCTCAATGGATTTATGGATTTAGGACCTTTCCCTCTTTCTACTTGATCATCCTCAAAAGCTGGGCTTTAATCATTCTCTGGTCTAGGGTTAGACTTATGATTGTGACAAGGTAACTGAGATGTCTCAAGCAGGAAGAATGCTGGCAGGGCACGAAGGACTTTTACTTCATGAGGCATGTTTAAACCATGGAAATATATCCCCTCATTACAACGCCTCCAATGCACATGGCATTACCCAGAGCTGGTGGTAGGACCAGCCCGTATCAGTCACTGCAGGAGATTCTCAGGATTCACTCAGATCATTTCTAACTCATCATTAAGGTCTGGGACTCAGGCAGACTACACAGATGACTGCATATCATGCAATACATTTCTGATCACAGCCACTGTCTGAAGATTAACCCACTTACTCAAGCATAGATACATCAAGGGATATCTGATCAAAGCAACAGTGTTCTGAGAAAATGGTTTGCAAACTGCATATGCCTAAGTAAGATGCATAATTACTCTTCGAATTATCAGAATCCTGGCAGTTTCCAGCCCTATCTCAAGGCACAGCAACACAGAGAAGCACAATGAGATGAAAAGAGCATGGAGATGCTGTGAGCCAGACCATCAGGTTCACCACTCATGGCTATGTGACCCTGGGCAAGGTACTGACGCCCTTTTCCTCTGCGAGCCGGACCACCAGGTCCACCACTGGCTGTACGTGACCCTGGACAAGGTAATGATGCCCTGTCCCTCTGTGAGCCAAACCATCAGGTCTGCCACTCACGGCTATGTGACCCTGGGCAAGGTACTGACGCCCTGTCCCTCAGTCCTCTCAACTGTAAGACATGAAGATAATATCTTCACACATGACAGCTATTCAGGATTAAATGAAATAGTGATGGAAACCACACAGTCCTCCTGTGATTAGTAAGTATCACCTGGTCCGGCAATGATTAGGGTAGTATATGTGTTTAAAATAGCTGTTATAAAATTATTATTATATATCACTTCTAGAAGCTTAAAAGTAACTGGGCAAGCATTTAGAAAAGGGTAGCAGAGCTGGGCGTGGTGGCGCACGCTTGTAATCCCAGCATTCGGGAGGCTGAAACCGGAGGATCCGGGTTCGCGGCCAGCCTCAGCTACCTAGTGAGCACTCTGCAACTTAGTGAGACTCGGTTTCAAAATAAAGAATAAAAAAATAGGGCTGGGGGTGTAGCTCGGAGGTAGAATGCCCCTGAGTTCAATCCCCAGTACCACAAAAAAAAAAAAAAAAAAAAGAAAAGGGTAGCAGCAGAAGAAATGGCATTGAAATAATTAAGGGGCATGTCTTTCAAACTATTATCAAGTATACTGCATCATACCCAGTGGTTAAGAGTAAAACTTGGTTGGGTGTGGGGGTGCAGGCCTGTAATCGCAGCACTTGGGACGTTGAGATAGGAGGACTGCAGGTTCACCGCCAGTCTCAGCTACTTCATGAGGCCCTCCGCAGCTTACTGAGACCCTCAGGAACTTAGCAAGACTCTGGTCCAAAATAAATAAAACAGGGTTGGGGTGTGGCTCAGAGGCCCTGGGGTCCAATCCTCAGTACCATAAAAATAAGTGAATAAATAAATAAAACAAGCTTGGCTTGCATTTCTATTAGGGATTAATAGTTTCTGATGCATTGTTTGCTAGGAAACAATGGAAATTTTTAAAGTAATAAAGCTTATAATAGAAATTTTTAGGGAGCCAGGCATGGTGGCACACGCTTGTAATCCCAGCATTTGGGAGGCTGAGACTGGAGGATCTGGGTTCGCGGGCCAGCCTCAGCTACCTAGTGAGGCCCTCCACAACTTAGTGAGACCCTGTTTCAAACTTAAAAATAAAAAAATAGGGCTGGGGCTGTAGCTCAGAGGTAGAATGCCCCCAGGTCTATCCCCAGTACTGCAAATAAATAAATAAATAAATAAATTATTAGGAACTTATAATGACTTTACCATTACAACAGGTGAGCTGTTTCTGTAGGGTGATTAAGAATACTTATATATTTTTAGATTGTGTATAACAATGAGGATTATTATAAAAAATGAAGCTCACAGTCACTGAGGCCTCGTAGCCCAGATTTTGTTTTAAGTACTGGACATGGATTCCGCCATTTCACGCTCACAGCAATCCTATGCCACAATCATTTCTTACCCATGTTTTCCCGGGGAGAAAATGAAGACTGAAGACACTCAATGTTTCGTTTTGTTTTCCTACGGATGTAGAGCCGCTAACCAGTAAAATCAAAACTTGAACTCAAGAATTTTGGCATTAGATCCCAAGCTTTATTTTTTTCAGTGTTGGGGACTGAACCCAGGGTGTCATGCATGATATGCAAATGCTCTATAGCACTGAGCTATACCCCAGGCATTTGAATTTTTTTTTTTTTTTTTTTTTTTAATTTGAGACCAGATCTTGCTAAATTGTTCAAGTTGGCTTTGAACTCATGATTCTCCTGCCTCAGCCTCCTGAGCAGCTGGGATTACAGGTGTGCACCACCAGATCCCAAGCTCTTAACTACACATTGTACCACCTTTCTGGGGAAGCAGGGCTGGGGCGGACTGGCTCAACTACTGCAGCAAAGCCAGGTCAGTGTGTCAGTCAGAAACTGCTTGTTTAGTTCTGGGTAACTGGACCAGGAAAAGGATGTAACACTCTCACTCCTCAAGGCGATGGTTACAGAAGCTAGGAGGGCAGGGGGTTTCCATCATGAACACTCTGGGCCATCAGTTCACTGTATTTCTCCACATCTTTCTACTGCTGTACTTATGGGTAAGAGCAAGACTAGTGCACTCCATCTCTCCCACAACCTTGACGAAAGCACTGTTTGAAAAAAGAAAAAAAAAAATATGTGTAATTTAATTTTAGAAGTGGCAAATTGAAGCCAAGTGTGGTGGTGCACGCTTGTAATCCTAGTAATTGGGAAGCAGAGACAGGAGGATTGGAGGACCACAGGTTCTCAGCCAGCCTTGGCTACTTAGTGAGGCTCTCTGCAACTTAGTGAGACCCTGTTTCAAAATAAAGAATAAAAAGTAGGGCTGGGGATGTGGCTCCGAGGTAGAATGCCCCTGGGTTCAATCCTCAGTATTGCAACAAACAAACACAAACACCCCCCCCCCAAAACCAACAAGTTCAAATAAATCACTTCATATCATAGTAGAAAGAGGAATTTGTCCTACCATGGGAAATAGTATAATAGACTAGAATGTTCAAGTACAAAAACAATTTTCAAGCACACATACTGTTTGAAGATACTTTATTAAGGTCAAAGGCTTTCCATTCATTTATTTATAAATCCATCCTAGTCCAAAAGAAAATAAATACGAAAAATCTTTATCTTTCTGGAAGATTTTTAGCAACATGGTTTCAGACATCTGAGCTTATGTTTGTCAGTTTTAAATTATTACAATTTAGATACATTTAATCATTACACAATACCAGGACTATCAGCCTTAAAGATACCAAGAATTTCATATTCAGTAAAACCATGTATTTCAATCTAACTAATTTGTCGATCATGGATCATGGGAGGATAGAATTACTTCCTTGGTTGTGGATTTTAAATATAAAGACTTGAGGAAGTAATCATTCCTCTTCTCTCCAGCTGTGGCTGACACTTGTGTCTAGAGCAGGCTGCTGGGAGGAGCCCTGTTCTCCACAGGGAGGGAGTTGGGTGCAGGGAAGAAAGTACAGCACCAAGGGCCCTTGTGCCGTTTTCAACAAGCCCTTGGATCTGGCCTGTCTTACTGAATTTTAATTAAGTCTATTTGTCTCTTTCTAAGCACCCAGAAACACCATGTATATCACCTAATTTCTTGGGTTGCCCTTCACTATTTTATAAATAATGTTCAGCTCTGTATTAAAAAGGGAGAAAGGTCTGGACAGTTATATTTTTATAACATTCCCATTAGCACCACCACCTAGGAGGACTCAGTTCCCACTACCCTACACTATCTTTATCCCCAAGTAAAGAAGTGAAGCAATTATCAGCAAGTGGAGAAAAAAAAATAATGCAGATATTTCAGAGTAAAGAATTTGGGCTGCCTAATATACTTGGAAGATTGTCTATACTATTATATATTTCCCATCATTCTTTGCACAAGAAATCTTGTTTTATTGGGAACTTTATTTAATGGTCAAAGAATGTTATATGCTACCCAAACCAACTACTCACCCCTTGCACTACCTCTTAGACCACTGTATCACTTTAAGGGTGGCTTCAGTAGGGATCTGGTAACCCCTCCCTCGTACTTTTTTTTTTTTTTTTTGTCTGTTTTAAGCCAAATGACTTGCTACTCAATAAACTAGGAACTCATTTGGATTGGGTTGTTAAATAACATTTAGACTGATTACCTATTTTGGTGTGAATGTATATCAAGGCCATTGGAGTAGATTTTGTTCTTTTTTTTTTGTTCTTTTTTGTAATATATAGTTTGACATATTTAAAGGAAGTCTAGTAATGAATGCTACCAAATGTGCAGTATATATACCACGCTTGAAGGTCAAATATTTACATGGAATGTTGACCTTGATTTATAAAACTACTATTTTAAATTATGACATCTTTACATAGAATCAATTTATTTTACGAAGAGCCCCATTTGATAGTTAAAAAAATATGCCTTTCAAATATTTCATAAATATATAAAATTTCACTACATTCTATTCTTCTTTAAACATGACATCTAAACTCTTTACAAAACAAAAATAACTTTTTTGTGAAATTCACAGATGCAGTGATTTTGGAGTGGCAGGACCTTATTGCATGCAAGAATGACAGGAAGTTTTCCTATGGAACTTAGTGCACATTTGTAGTATTCTGAACTATATAATTCACTTGCCAAAGAGCAGTAGTATTAAGGAAAAATGAGAGATACCATCTATTTACAATTAAGTGTCTTTCTTAAGCTCCTTTCACAACGACAAGGTTAGGATGGATCTTGCCACAGTAAGATTCATTTTGGTGACAAAGTTAACATTACATTAAAATTTTCTATGACACATCTTAGTACAATTTACATGAATGATGACCTGCTGCACAAATGAGAAAAATCATCACATTTTCCTTAACTATCACTAACACGTAAAGTTAGGATAAGAATCATATTCTTATATTTACTGGGAAAATTCAAAGCTACTTAAAAAACAAAACAAAACAAAAACAACATTTCTTGATGACTCCAGAAGTGTCTCCTGAGGATTTACAAATAAAAATGTCCTTTGTAATAGTTTCTTGCCCATTCTTACCAAGGAAAAGATTTCAGTTATATTAGTAACTTTTAAAAGTATATTTTCTGAACCAGGCATGGTGGCACACACCTGTAATTCGAGTTACTTGGGAGTGTTAGGGAGGAGGATGATAAGTTTGAGGCCAGCTTGGGTAATACAGTAAGACTTGTCTCAAAATAAAAAAATAAAAAAGTCTGTTTTCCCTTGTTAAATATATAATATTCATAAAGACTTCTCAAAGCTATAATATGAAGGCCACTGACTCAAGGTAAATTTTGAGTTATTCCTTTAAGATTTTATAATGTGCATACTATGAACATACTTTGTGTACATAAGAGGTTTGCACTTTTTAGATAGTGAGGACTTTTACTTCCAGCTCAGTTAACTCGGCGATGATCCACCTGGAAACAGCAAAGCTGGCCTGTGTGGAGCTGCCCAGGCTGATGAGCTTACAGGACAGCTACATGTCAGCTAGCTGCAGAGACCACACCCGAGAACAGGTGAAGCACAAACCCCAACCTGCATTAAGTCTCCAGCTAAAAAAATCAACCTCATGTTGGAGACAGAGCTATATCAAAAGCAACCAGAAGGTTCAAAGTTTTGCTCAGAATATAGTGTTGTGCAAATTTTAATATTTAGATTTTATACTGTTGTAGATAAGGCCATAAATTGATACAAACAAAACTATCATTGAATTTTTATCAGATTATACATCTATGATAGTGATATATATTAAAAAAAAAACCCTACCACCAAAATGGCAACTGATTTAATCATGCACTCTATAAAAAAGACAGTTATGGAACCTTCCCTCAGTTATGAATGTAACCAGCTCACTGGTACCCAATGGGTATCTGTCTCTAATTTGTCAAAAGTTGTTTTTAGCTCATTAAATGCCACGGTGAGATCATCATTTATTATAATTTTGTCGAAAAGATGACCATATTGACTTTCCATTATCTGTGCAGATTTAATCATTTCTTGAAAGTCTTCTTCCTACAAAGGGAAGTATTTTTTTAAAATGGGTCAAACAAGCAATTACACCATTTCACACCAATGCAAACATTCTACAGTGGTTTACCTGATACTGCTCTCTGTTCAGCCTTTCATCTCAAGCAGAAATAAAAACTTCTTTAACCACCTTTTCTTCAGAAGCTCTAACTTCAAATGCTATCTCTCTGATTTTCTTATAGCTAAACTTTCCTGGGAAGGGTTCCAAACTGCTACCTTAACGTCAGGGTAAGTAGTTACTAACTCATCATTACATGGGTATGTAGGTATTAAAATCTATGGAGAGGGAAAAAGGACTCCTTATTCTGATGCTTTGGCTTTTAGCATTATTTATGTTTACTCATAGGAAGGAGTTTCTTTTTTTTTTTTTGGTACTGGGGATTGAACCCAGGGGCATTCTACCTCCAAGCTACACTCCCAGCCCTATTTTTTTATTCTTTATTTTGAAACAGGGTCTCACTAAGTTGCGGAGTGCCTCACTAGGTAGCTGAGGCTGGCCTCGAACCTGGATCCTCCGGTCTCAGCCTCCCAAATGCTGGGATTACAACTTTTTCCCAGCTGGATACATTATAAAGGGGAGTTCCTGTGCACCTTCTGTGGCTCAGTGGCAATGTCTCAAGAGCTCTACACGGCCACATTTGTGACACCAGGAAGTATGTTAGCTGTCTATAAAACTCAGAACTATAGAAATATGCACATAACTGTCAGTGACCAAATCCCATGAATGTTATCATTTGTAGTCTTCACTGAGAAAACTTTAAATTTATAAACAGTGCAACAACTCTTCAGATTGCAACCAAATAAAAGCATTTTAGAGTCTACGTTTCAATGTCTCATGAGATTTCACAACAGGAAATTTACATCATATGACAGCAGCTTTTCAGCACAGGTCTATTATCATTTGGAAAAAAGATTAAATATTGGGAATAAAGAACATGATCTGTATTTTGCAACCACAACTAGCAGTTTATAAATTAATATAGACTAAGTTTAAAGATGAGCTAATCACGAGAAGGGGAAAAAAGCTCTTAACACTTAATATCTTTGCTTATTTTTGATCCAAAGGTAGTATATATTATCTTGAGAAGGTTGAAAATAAAAATAGTGGAAGGTCATGCCAGGAAGCATCATGGCCATTAATATCCCACAGTCACCCTTCCCACTAACACTCACAGGAAGTACCAACACCACAGGTGTGGTAACACTAGTCTATGCCTAAAATTGTCTTTTCTTACTAAATATGACTGTTGGCACCAGGATACATAGCAAATTATTACACTATTTTCATTTAGAATACTAAGGATTATCAATAACTGAATTTGGCATTTTAAACCTTAAAAATAAGGTGAATCTGAAAATCAACTAGTATAATGTTTATCCTAAAAAAACTAATATATATGAATATATAATAACATAATATATATTGTTATTATACATATACTTATATATACATAATATATTTTATGTAAAGATTTACATATTAGATTTATATTACATAATATTATGTAAAAATTACATATAATATAAAAATGTAATACAGGCTATTATGCATATATATAAGATGCAAAAACAGTTTTGAGTCAACTGAACATGAAGATCCATCCACAGAGGCACAGAAATGACCTCTCCAACAGTTCAAATACATGTACTTAAATACAGTTCTGCCTTTTGCAGACCTTTGGATCACACCTTCCTCTTTAATGGTCTTCCTGAGTAGCTACGCTGCACACATGCTTTGACGCACTGTTTACGTAGTATCATTAAGTATCACTGTACTCACTGTAAAGGGCTTCGCAGCAGCTTGGTCATCTCTGCTTGAAATAATCTTTGCATTTTTCCTTGTCTCTCTCAAACGCTCTATCGACGGAGGCTTTATAAATATCACGTAGGGCTTAAATTCTAGTGTCCTTAAATGCTTCACTGTCTACAAGAAAGAAAAGAAGGTTTCTTATATTTCTTCATAACCTCATGAATTACCAGGTGTGGTGGTGCATATTTGTAATCCAGGACTTGGGAGGCTGAGACAGGAGGATCGCAGGTTCCCAGCCAGCCTTAGCTACTTAGTGAGGTCTTCTGCAATTTCGTGAGATCCTGTTCCAAAATATGGAATAAAAAATAGGGCTGGGGGTGTAGCTCAGAGGTAGAATGCCCCTGGGATCAATCCCCAGCAACACACACACATACATAATTTCTTAAAGTTGTTCTCTAATTACTGTCAGTAGGTCTTTGGATATATTATTATTCAATCAGTTGTTGACAATTAAAGATGACAAAGGCCCCCAGAAAGAAGCTGAAGAATGCAACTTGCATTTAAAAATGTTTTATTTTTTATTTTTGTGCAGTACTAGGGATTGAACCCAGGGGCATTCTCCCTCCGAGCTACACCCCTGAAGTCCTATTTTTTATTTTTTATTTTGAAACAGGGTCTCACTGAATTTCAGAGGGCCTCACTAAATAGCTAAGGCTGGCCACGAACCTGCAATCTTCCTGTCTCAGCCTCCCAAGTACTGGGATTACAAACCTGTGCCACCACACCTAGCTTACAAATGTTTTAAATAGGGCCTGGGGGTGTAGCTCATGGTAGAAAGCTTGCTTAGCATGTGTGAGCCATGGGTTCAATCCTTGGCATCACACAAAAAAAATTATTTTGAAATATATCATCACTAATGTTGTAACAGTGGCTAAAATACCATAAGACTGGTTCTTAGATCAAATACCTACAAGATATAAGGAAAAAACTCTTCTGTCCGTGAAAGTCTCCCCATCAGCCCCAAAAGCCCCTTGTTAATGTCAACCAGGAGTCCTTCTATTTCATTCTTCCCATGGAAAACTCCGAAAGTGCAGCCCCTACTCTCCGCTCCTCACCAAGTGGCTTATTTTATCTACACTCTGCTTCTGGGGACTCACATGGTCCTGACCTGTAGGTCAGCACCTCTCCAGAGTGTGAACATAAGTGGCCAGCATCGCCGCAAGGTGAGAAGGGCCTCGTGTGGCAGGAGTGGTAGAGTGGACATGGCGGGGAGGACAGGGATGGAGAGGCTTGGGGGTGGCCAAGAGTGACAACAGCCAGGCCAGGTCGGGCCCTGCAGGGCGCCACTGCTGGTGGAAAGAGAATCTGGAGTCCTGGAGGACCAGGAAAATGTGGAGTGTCGGGTATCGACTGGAGGATACATGATTTGACAAGGAAGCCAGGGGTTCAGCCACTAGCATCCTCCGTCTGGAATGTTTCTAAGAGTTTCCAGGGTGACAGGTCAAGAGCTACCCAACAGCTGCTATGTGAATCTCCTTCGGGTGTAACTCCTGGGAAGTCCTCCAAAGCTCCAGCACAGGTTTTAGACTTACAGGATCAAAATCAAAGAGGACCGAGAACCACAGTGTCCACTGTTCAAAATTATGAATACTTGGAATAATATATAACATAAAAATGCATCATGTATGTAACAATGTATTTTTAGAATATGAAATATATAAAAATATCTAAGAGTCACTGAATTTAACTGAATATAAATAACAGATTATGCAAATGTGGTATATACACACAGGGGGATTTTACTCGATCATAAAGGACAAAATTTGTCATTTGCAGGAAGATAGATGGAACTAAAGAGTATTATGCTAAGTGAGATCAGCCAGTCTCAGAAAGTAAAGGGTCATATGTTTTCTCTCATATATCGAAGTGAGAGAGAAATTGGGAGACAAAAAGGAACTTCAGACCAGTGGAAGGGGATGTAGGGAGGGAACAAGGGAGACTTTATGAAGGAAACAGTTCAAATAATGCTCTGTACATTTATAAAGTTATCAACACCGATCTCAATAACACAGACAGGGAGGGGCAGGGGGCATCCGGAGGGAAACACACCCGGTCTATTCCCATGACTGAACCTCATTATGACGTATAATTACAAACACCAATAAAAGTATACTAAAAAACAGAGTAACAAATGCAAATCTTAGGACATCCTCCATTTCTCTAATAATATTATGCCCCCCCCCAATTACATTTAAATGAATAGGCTTTGGATTTATTGACCTCATGTTGACATGCTCGCATAAAGTGTAATTAATGACATGGGTTGCAAGGGTTCCGGCGAGTTCAATTTACTTACATGAGGCTGGACATCCAACAGACAGACTTTGTTCTTAGCTAGGACTGAGCGGACTGAGTCGATGCTTGTGCCGTAGTAGTTGTTTTTATATTCACCATATTCAATGAACCTGTGGAAAATTAGCGACCCATCAGAATCATTTGTGAATTAAACAAAATTATAGGTACCACTACATAATTCAGAGGTAAAAGATATTTTTTCTGAACATGCAATTTTTTTACTGCATTTAATAAAACAAATAGGACCAAATACTTTAGACATCAATTTAAAAAAAATCTTCTATTCTGCGTTTTCAAATCAGTAACACTTGCTTGTATTACACTTAAGCAGAAAAAAAGTACTTTGCTCCAGTAGGACTCTAATGTTTTCCATCACCGCTTTTTCAGACCTAATGCAATGCAATAAAACAGCCAATAAGCCAAACAATAGAAACTACTGGAATTTCATGGCACTGTGGAGTAATCCAGCCCGGCTTCAGAGCTACAGGAGCTGGGTGGTGGCTAATGGAACGAGGGCGGCCCATTATGCGCCATAAAAACACAATCACTGCGCCAAACTCAAAGAAAGCATTTCGATGTTTCAATAAAATCCCACAATCCTGCATTAAAACACACATTGCTTTTGATACCCTAAAATAGTGGTACTTAGGCAAATGGAAAACCTGGGGGAAAAAACTCTAGTGCAACTTGAGAGGAGATGATACATGCGAGACATTAACCTTCTTGAAATGCCAACCTGAAAATGAGGTAGGTGTGCGTGTGTGTGTGTGTGTGTGTGTGTTTGTGTGTGTGTGTGTGTGTGTGGAAGAGACTGCAGAACTAGGGACATAGCATATAGGTGCTCAATAGTTTTTAAAATAAATTTCTATCCAAGTTAGATGTTAAGATTCAATTACTGGGCTGGAAGACACTAGCAACCTTTCCTCATGCTGCAAAATGATTCCTATACATTTAACTTAATAGAAATGTAGCAGCTCTAGTTATTAAAAAAAAAAAGAGGTGAAGATTGGTAATATTTACTAACTGAATCATCACTTTTGTGGGTTTTAAATATTATGGTAATTAAAACACATTTCAAATGGAGGGGAACCCCAAGTTGTCTAAAACTGGATATTCATTCAGGCACATGCTTAAAAACAATAGTCACATAAAATTCAACACAATTTCCACATACTTGTTATTTTGCACATCTGTCTCAAACAAATGCTTGGAAATGAAAATATACTCCACACCATCACTCTCCTGGCTTCTTCTTGCTCTGGTGGTGTCTGTGATTTGACAAAAAAAAAAAGAGTTTACAAAAGCCCACATTGGACACCTTCAAGACCCCAAAGGCAAAGGCACAAGAGATTAAAATGAAGATCAATAGAAGACTGCATTAAACTGAAGAGCTTCTGGGTAACAAAGGAATCTATCAAAAACCTCAACAGAGAGCAGAAAGAATGGGAGATTTTTGCTAGCTACTCCTCTGATAAAGGACTAATACCTAGAATGTACAGAGAACTTAAGAAATTCACCACTAAAAAAAAAAATCCAATAAAAAATGGGCAAGTGAACTAAAAAGATACTTCACAAAAGAAGAAATACAAATGGCAAATAACTGTATGAAAAAATGTTTACTATCATTAGCAATTAGAAAGCTACAAATCAAAAATACCCTGAGATTTCACCTAACTCCAATCAGAATGGCAATCATCAAAAACACAATAACAAATGCTGGCAAAGGTGTGTGGAGAAGTAAGAACTCTAATACACTATCGGTGGAATTGCAAATTAGTGCAACCATTTTGGAAAACAGTATGGAGAATTCTCAGAAGAATGGGAATGAACCTACCATATGACCCAGCAATACTACTTCTGGGTATCTACCCAAAAGAATGGAAACCAAACTATCAGACTAATGCATGTGTATCTATGTTTATAAGCCGTACAATTCACAATTGCCAAGCCAGCTAAGATGTCCCAGATGAATGGATTACAAAACCATGGGATATGTACAGAATGGAATTTTACTCAGCCATAAAGAAGAACAAAATTATGTCATCTGCAGGGGAATGGATGGAACTGGGTAACATTATGCTAAATGAGATTAGTCAGTCACAAAAAGTGAAAAGTCAGATGTTCTACCTAATATGTGGAAGCTAGGGAGAAAATGAGACATAAGAGGGAATCCAGATAAAGGAGGAGAAACCTTAGATGAGGAAAGAAGGTGACCTAATAGAGGGAGATGGGAAGGGGGAGAGGGGAGCACCTCAATGGACATGATACACATCCACAAACTTATCAAAGTCAATCACTGTGCTGAGCACAGGAAGGAGGGAGGGGGAGGGAGTAGGGCGGGAGCTGGGGGACGCTCCACGAGTGCTGCGTGCATGTATGCCTCTACCACCCTGAACTACATCAAGATGTATGATTACAATGCACCAATAAAATAGAATTGGTTAATAAAATATAGTAAAGTCTCATGAATTCAGATTTTCTGATACAAAAATTTGAAGATGGATTAAAATTTAGTTGCACTGTGTATCTGTGCTATTAGTCATTATTTTGAAAGCTCTTTAATATAATAAAGCAGTATTTTAAACCCTGAGGAAAAACTCCTTTTTGCAAATAATCTGATTATCTTTATTTACTGATCTTCACTAACTGAAGAAAGTCCAATGTCTGCTAGGTTGTATGGTAAAATCTGAAATTATTTTTATCTTTCTATTCTAACCCGGCATGTAGACTATGCCACTGATGTTTTGTTTTAGTAACTGAATGAAGTCAAATACCTCTATGTGCTACTGGTTACTCTGCAAAGTTAAAAGCAGCAGCCTTTTAGAACACTATTGAACTTCCAACCTTTTAGTAATTTTGTCTTAGTTATTTTTATACAAACTTGGTAATGAAACAGATGAATTACTGATCTATGAATCAACATGGTAAATCCCAAACTCATGCTGAATAGAAAATATTGGGTAAATATATAGCACATACTGCAGAATTTGAATATAAAGTACTGATAATTCCAACTAATCTACAGAGCAAGATGTGGACTGGTAGCTGCCTGGGGACGGAGTGGAGGAACGGACTTTCTGTGGAGATGGACATGGTCATGTTAACTGTGGTAATGGTTTCACATGTGTGTACCTATGCTAGAACTGACGCAATCGTACATTTTAAATATGTAGATTATTTCAATTACTCTGTGTGTGTGTGTGTGTGTGTGTGTGTGTGTGTGTGTGTGTGTGTGCGTTTTACTGGGGATTGAACTCAGGGGTATTCTGCTTCTGAGCTCCACCTCCAGCCCTATTTTATTTATTATTTTGAAGCTGGGTCTCACTATTTGCTGAGAGCCTAGCTAAGTTGCTGAGATTGGCTGTGAACCTGTGATCCTCCTATTTTCACCTCCCAAGTATTGGGATTACAAGCATGCGCCACCATATCTGACTTTCAACTATACTTAATAATGTTATAAAAAGAAAAATGTGGCAAGTGGGGAAAAAGGTAACCTAATTCAGACAGGGATGGATTCATTAAACCCAACTAATTTAAATTACATCCCCAATATTAATTCCCTTTATTTAGTAGCAGGCATGCTTTGCTACACTGTCCAGATCTCCTCAAAATGGTTTTTTATACTTGTTCCACTGGTAAGGCAGCCAGAAGTAGTGCTATTCTTTATGGAATGTCACACTCTTTACAGGAGCTGGATGAAGTACTGATATATTTTATTCTATCGTAAAAACTAAGAATAAATTTCACAGCAGAAAAATACTCTGTTGAGTATACATAGTACATATCCAAGAATATAAAAAATATTAAAATCAGTGTGACGTCCTACTTTGGAATTAAAGCTTATATTTATTACTTGATTTTGTTGATACTGTTTGCTGGTTTAGCAAACAAGAGTCTTAAGCAAAAAAAAGTCTTATTGAAAATCAAAATTCAGAATTTTCTGTTAATTGTTTCTCATGAACTAAGAAAATATTGTCTTTATCCTGTTTATCAAACTGGAATGGTAGAACATGCCAACTGAAAATCTACAACACAGTTTGAGGGTCATTTCCCTGATACATGCAGTCCCCCTGGAGGGTTAAAAATATTTTTAGAATTACACCAAGTAATAATTGAGCAAGATACTTTTTGATAACAGCAAACACATTTAAAAGGTTACCCATCTATAATCCAAGTGTTTGTGTATTTAGGAATGGAACCACTTATGACCCAGCGGCACCACTCACTCCTCGGTATCTTTTCAAAAGAATTAAAGTCAGAAGACTATAGTGACACATGCATATCTATGTTCATAGCAGCACAAGGCACAATAGCCAAATTATAGAACCAATCAAGGTGTCCATGCACAGGATGCATGGATAACAAAAACAAGGTATATACATACAATGGAATTTTACTCAGCCATAAAGAAGAAAATTATGTCATTTGAAAGAAAATAGATAGAACTAAAGAATATTATGCTAAGTGAGATCAGCCAGTCAAGGTTCGAATGTTTTATCTCATATGTGAACATTAAAGAAAAAATAGAAAACAAAAGGGACTTTTGACAATTGAGGCGAGTGACCAGGAGAACAGTGTAAGAGAAGAGGGAGGGAGGTGGGAGGGGAAAGGAAGACGGGATGAAAGAACTCAAACGATGCAGCCATGTGTGAGTGTGCCACCACCAACCTCACTACTGTGCAGAGTGGGGCCCGAAGGAAACACATCAAGACCCGTGCGCGTGTTTCTCTGTATGTCTGTGAGCATCACAAGATGCCTAATTACAACGCACCCAAAGTATACAACAAAAACAAACAGGATCAGCCTGAACTAGCCAGGTCTGGTATTATTTTACTGATGAAGAATTTTAGTATCAAATTATAAAGCAGGACCACAGGAATCTCTTGGACTCAATAACAATAAGAGATTCTGAATGCGGGACCGGGAAATTCCTCTGAGAAGAGGATTCAAAGGGAAAGACAAGTGTATCACTGCAGTTCATGGTCTGAGTACCCATTATGCTGACAGGTTAAGACATCAAACACGTATGAAACAAACCCTAGCCTTTGTCCCTTGCCCCCAGCAAAACCTCACAATAATTATTGTGGAGAAGGAAAAAAAAATGTTTAAAAATGTACCCTAGTTTGTAACATTTATGTTTTAGAAAACTCAAGAGAGGCTTCCTATGGACAAAAAGAGTGTTTTAGAACATGGTTATCTTGAAATCTACAAAAACATAAAACCTGTGATATACACCTTCATTAGGAACCACAGGTGGTGGTTAACAGTGTCTAGGCTAGGTGCGGTGACACACATGTGTAGTCCCAGTACTTGGGAGGCTGAGACAGGAGGATTGCAGGTTTGAGATCAGCCTCAGCAACTTAATGAGATGCTATTTCAAAAAAAAAAAAAAAGGCTGGGGTGTAGCTCAAAAGTCCTGGAGTTCAATCCCCCAGTAAAACACGCACGCACATACACTCACAGAAATCCATCAAATATTTAATATCTACTGTGATGTGTTTTATTTTTCAGCCATTTTAGGCCAAGAATACTAGCATTTACCTGATTAGGATCTCTCTTTTTTTGTGGAACTAGGAATTGAACTCAGGGACATCTACTTCTGAGCTAC
>PVLC010034496.1:0-16819 GCA_004027655.1 Graphiurus murinus
ACAGAAACAGGAGTCAAAATAATGCAGAGCCACAGCCAATTAACCCCTCTTAAAAACAGGGAAGGCCAAGTAAATAGACTGTTGCCTAGTAATTCCATAAGGAATGCGGCCCTTCCAAACAATTTTCAATCTCTATAACACTCGGATCCTATATTTATGTGGCTTTCTTGCACTTAATTTGTGATAATTTCTTAAAGCAGCAATGGGAAATTAATACAATAATAATGTGGTACCATGAAGCAGAGACAGAATTAGAGAGAGGCAACTTAATAAAGGTTGGAAATCACATGCCTCCCACAGAGGTAATAAAAAGATAAGAACATAATAAGAAGTGTCCAAACAGTGTGTCCTAGGAAAAATTCAATGATAAATGGATCATTTTCATATTTGCAGCAAAAACTGCCTACATCTTTTCTTCCCACAAATAGAACAGAGTGTTAAGAGATATACCTGAATAGAGGTCAGGTTTGTGGTCTAGAATACAGGTAGAGAACACCATGATTCCATGACACATTGAAGAACTTCCAGGAAGAGAACCAAAGCACTCCACAACACTATCATCAAAAATTCAGGGTGCACTGAATCCAAATATCCCTGGTTATGTGTCAGCTGCTATGGATATATCCATCATATGCTAAATTTTGAGAAAGATAGCTTTACCTTCCCGCAAGGGATAGAATGACTCATTACCCCTGCTGTCTCACTTTTCTTTCTCTAACTAGAACAGATATATTTTTTTTTCAGGTAAGTTTCCACTAAAATGTCCTTCATTATTCATTTTGTATGTTAATAATTTAGCAAGAACACTGTCTTACATAGCTTCACTGCAGGTTGCTGGCATGTATAACTTTCAATATGGGCCCACTAACCACACACTAATAACCCTTATATAAATAATTAAATATACCTATGGCACCGGAACCCTGCTATTCTAAGTCTACAGAGAAAAGCAAATAAGATTTCATCATACACATATGCTGATTTTTCTATAGTCAGGGCATACCCTATGAATAACTTCTAATTCATTCTAGCATGTGGTTCTGAAGTTCTTCACTATGGCTAAGGTGCTTGTAATGCACCACTGGGGGCAGGGGGAGGGGAGAAAAACAGAAGGATGAATAGCAGAAAGCAAAATTAATTACGAATGCCTGCCTGTCTTCTCCTCCTTTAACTCTCTGTCCTTGAGAGTTAGGTATTCCCTTTGAGCCTGATGCCAGGATTAGCACAGGTTTGGGAAATAGATTCTGCATGTCCTACACTCACGCTTGTCATGCCTATGATGGATATTCCAAATCAATCAGAGTGCAATTTCTTTCTGAATCTATCACAGTTCAATTTTCCATGAAAGTGGAGTTCAGCCTCACAATTTTCATTACAGCCAACTAGACAGCTATTACCACGTGCCTACTCCAAATATAACCTATTTCCTTTAGTGAGTTTCTCTCCACTTTCAAATCTAAGATTAACTACAACTTTAGGTAATGGGGAAGTATGTATCAGAACCTCTAATTTTATCTGTCCATTCTCAGGTAGTGTTTCTTTTCTTTTTAAAGGAATTCCATATCAGTTCCAACCTCCAGAAGAACTGGAGGCTAACGGTATTCCTCTGAATCTTGGGGACTGGCTGGGAACTGAAAGTCTCAGGTAGTTTTGTATTATTTGAGAATTGTCTCTGAATCCTACTGCTGAATATTATCGGTGCTAAAGTCATCTTCCATTTTGAATACACGATTGGTAAAAATTCACTATTTACAATCTGTTTTTAAAAGGTGCCATTTTTCTTCCCCATTTGACAAACTTTCTTGGCATTAGAAACTCTATGCATTCAATATCTCTAGCCTCACTCTTAGTCTGAATTGGTACTTGGATGATACATAATTGCTCAATGATCCAGCAAAGTCTCAGAATTATAAAAAGAAAGAAGAATAAGAAGACAATGGCATGAGGATGAACAACAGCAGAATTTTTAGTGTTGTTGAAAGTCAAGCATCTATAATCTGAAGGCCCTCTTACCTCTTTGGTAGCCTATCTCTGAACTTTCTTTAATCTGTAGTTGCTCTGATTAATTAGAGAAAAAAGTAAATGTTCTACTGAACAGCAAGTAATCATTATTATGTTGTATTTTGCTGTTGGAAGAACATAAAGTTCAATGCCGTATAGTAAGGTTTTGTTATTTTAATGATTATTATTTGTGCTGTATGGGTTAATAATCATTAACTCAACTTTTACATGAAGTAAATATAATAAATCAAATGGAATTTTGAAGACTTAAGGCAACTGACATCTGTTTATATACAGAAGAATAGAAATGACTTAACCCTAACTTATACAAACATCTATATTTGATGTTGATGATGGCCGAGGAGCAGTTGCTCAGGAAAGGTGGTTCCTGTCATATGCTTTGAAGTTCCAGACTGCTATCTAACTACACCGGTTTTGATGATTTTCAGAGCAATGAGTTATGTTCATAAAGATAAAAACTAATTTTTGGGACCATCTGCTTTAAATGATTATGGAACAAGTTTTGTCATATTTAAAGAAATGTTTCATGCATAAATGCATGCATATTGATATGTAAAATATAAAGGCAATTTTTGCTTATATTTTGATATATATGAATTTCAGTTATTATAGTATAATGAAGTAACACCAGGTCCTCAATAATATGGTCCACATTTCATTTACTACTATGTATTAACTGCTAGTAATTACATAAATTACAAACTTAAATAACAGATATACATCATAACTGGTGACTAATCATATCACTTATTTCAAAAATTCTGTAAGTTATTATTCACTGCACATTTGTTTGTTATTCTGTAAAATGTACTCATCAGTTGCCTCCTTGTCTCCCTGTGATATATCTACGTATTTTATCAAAAAAGGGTAGTCAAAATGGCACAGATCAACAGTTAAGAGTGCCACAAAGAAATGAAAAGTGATGATGAAAGAGAAAATCAAATAGAACATAAACAGACTTAGATAAGAAATGCTCACTGTGAAGATGTTGATACTGCTGCTGTTCTAGGGATGGTCAGAGAAAATTAGTTAATGTTGGCCTGTTGACACAAATGAAAAGTATAGGTGTGATGAGGAGGAAGGAGATGTCCCTGAAGAAGTACAGTGACTATAAATTTCACAGATAAAGAAATCTCAGAAATATTTCACAACATTGTATACACAGAGGGCAAAATGTTAGAACTGATTCACACTTAGGAATAAGAATGGGAATTTACTAAGTCATAGAAAAGCTGCTCGTTAATACTATATAAAAAGAAGGCAAATGCTACTTAAATTATCATTTGCCTTTGAAAGACTATGATATAATTGTTTTAGGAAGGAAATAACATACTTAAATTTTCAAGTGTTTCTAATGTTTAATAGAATTGTACATGTGCTAAATAAATATATTTTGCTAATTTTTAGATTTCTCTATACACTTATAACCATCAGTAAGAAAGTTTTCAATGTTTTTAGAAAATAATTTGCGATGGTCATGGGTCATAGGTATTTTTCTCATTGATTATTAAGAGATTATTTTTCATGGCTTTAGCTTTTATAATCACTTTTACAGTCTTGTACTACAATTTTAAACATTGAGAACTGCTTATATTTATATGTGCTCACTTGGAGATTAGACCACTTTGGTAGGTTTGCATAAAAGATTCTCAAATCTAAGTTGATGGTATGAAAATTGTATGTTTATTAAATAATAAATAAATCTTGAGATCCTCTGTTCTGAGGGCAGAAACTATATAACCTACCATGGCTTATGAGAAGCAAACTGTGAAAAAGTTTATGCTTTAGAGACTATAGAACAAAGTTTATATACTTGGTTGGATAGGGAAGGAACTGGAATCCCAATAATAAAATTATATGTTTATGAAGGTATGTTTGGTAAGGATAGAAAAATACTTCTTATTCTTCATTCCCTTTATGTTAGAAATTACCTAAGAAGAGCAAAGAACTTACTTGTTTTAATTAGCTTTTTCATCACTGTGACCAAAATGCCTGACAAGGTCAATTTAAGGTAAGAAAGATTTATTTAGGGCTCTTGCTTTTAGAGGTCAGTCCATGATCAGCTGGCTGTGTGGCAGAATAGCTTGGTGGCAGAGCTTTAGGGCATGACAAAGGAGGAAGAAAAGCCCCACTCAGCTCATGGTGGAAGGCAGGAGAGAGAGAGAGAGAGAGAGAGAGAGAGAATGTCCCCATGGCTATGCTCCAGGGACCCACTCCCCAGCCATGTCCCATCTCTAAACCTGGCTGCATTGTGCACACATGAGGTTTTGGGGAACATTTTAAATCTAAAGCATAACAATAGGTAAAAACGTTTCTCTTTCTTTCTTTATCTCTTTCCTGCTCTTTCTCTCTCTCTCTTTCTGTTACATATACACACACAATCACAATGGTAATATTTATTGACTTTATGCTAACTTCACATTCTATATGTTGACTGTATTTTATCCATATACAACTATTAAAACCAATGTGTCAATTTTGCATTATTACTTATTGAATTGTAAATTACTTTTGAATTTGGAAATATAGTCAATAGGAAAGACACTGTCAACATGTTGGGATGAACATAGTAATGAAAAGCTGCTGTAATGATACCTGTGGTGAATGAATTACATTATCTCTTCATCTTTTGTGTGGCTTCAACTATTTTTCCTTTTTTTTACTACACATTTAAAAAATGAGATGAAATCTCTCTTTGTTTTGTAAATTGCATTGTTAAGTGCTGTTGAGATTTTTTAAAGGAATTTATGGCATATCCTGAATTTTTTTATGTATATGCAAGGGAGTAATCAATACAACTTCCTCTGAAGTTGGCAATAACTCTCACAGTGGTGCGATTTCCAATTTTATCTCAGAATGCAAGCATGAAGCAAAATCTTATAACTGGACTTAATGTATGGAATAATAAATGACTTGCTAGAGAATCATTTGTGATGACAAAACTATTTCTCCTATTTTCCTGGTGAAAAAGCCATAGTCATCCTTCCCACCTGTCCTTTCAGAAGCACTTATCTGATTGATTCTCTGTAACTATTGGTGTGATGATATCACTCATGGTTAAGTCAGAATCCCTGACAAATTACCATTCTGGGGACTCCACTGATACTCCACTCCAATGTCTGGGTAGGTGGTGGCCCTCCAACACAGTCTTGACCTCAGGGAAGTGATTCAGACATAAATGTGTTGAGAATTCTAAGCTGAGGGGAGCACAGGCCTCAACATGGAAGGAAGTGAAGGGCAGCACTCTCTGGAATCAGCAAATGGGAAAATCTGCTCCATGACTGGGGGCATGATCAGGTGTGTGTGATTTCCTGTGTGGAGTAGGGTCCAGGACAGCAGATCACCCTGGATCATTACTGCCACCCCTTTCCCAGAACAGAACTTTCTGGTTTAATTGCCTCCATCCCTCAGATCATCTGGGAGTCAACATGGATATCACTCCACCTCTGGGGAGCACAGCATAAGAAAACCTGGACAGAACATAGACCTGGTGCAGTCTGCATTCCACCATAAGATATTCAGGCATGGAATTTACCTGAGCAGAATTTCATCAAGCTGCAGCCACCACTCCCCCCACACCTGGCAGGTACCAAGGCTAACAAATCCTAAGGGTGAAAAATCCCTGGCCAATTTCCTGCTCTGGGTTACACAGCCTAAGAGAACCACAGAGAAAAGCTTTGATCAGCATAGCCCATGATCATCCACCCTGATTCATGTTTCTGAGTACCTGCTTCAGTTAGAATTTTTTTTTGCTTTCTTTTGATAATTTTTAGTTTTCCTTTTTTTGTTTTATAATTGTTATTTCTTTTCCTTATATTTTTTAATTTTTTTACTTTTTAATCTCCTGTATTTTTAACATTTTATTTTTTCTTTTTCTCTCATTTTTTACTTTTCTTTTCACAGTGCTGGAAATTGAACCTAAGGCCTCATGCATGATGGGTGGATGTTCTGCCACTGAGCCAGCTGAGAGGAATTATGTCCAGCTCCAGCTATAACAATGATGGATATTTCTACTGAAGAATAGAGGGGACAAAGGTATTAACCTGTCTTTGGGCGGGAACAGCTGGATGTGGAAGTCTAAGGTCCTGTTCCTGGGAAAACATCCCCAAAGTAGCAGCAGAGAGGAAAAACACAATGTTTGATGAAAATACACCTACATAGCTCCTTTAAATTGGCTGCACCTGTTCTCTGTCAATTCCTGCATCATCAACAAAACTAGAGGCAAGTGCCACAGAGGTAAAGCGATGTTTCCAGTCTTTGCATTTCCCCATGAAACACCCGTATCAGCACAAATATCTGATCAAAAGACCAGAGTTTCAGGCCCTCACCATGACCAGAGCAGCCAAAATCAGATCCACTCTCAAGACATAGAACCAACATCAAGATTACCTGCAATAACCCCCCTTTACTTGATCTGATATATCACCTCCATGGTAGAAGTATACCCCAGAGGGTACACCCCACATAATTTGCTACCTACACCATATTAGCCTGAATTACCAGAGCTACCCCATTCTTGCAAGGCTTGGAAAGACAGTGAGTGCCATGACTGAGTTGGTCTGCTTTGTACCTAAACCCATAAATCACAACTGCACAAGCCACAGGGAGATTGCACTATGTTCCAGTGGAAAGAAATCAACATCACGTAATAAACTGATACCCCAAGACATGCCATCAGAAGAAAACCATATACCAAGAAGGCCACATCAAAGCAGAAGATAAACATTCCAATAGATGTATAAAACTCAACAAAGAAACACAAAACATAAAAATAATATAACATCCACTAAATTCATAACTTTAGCAAATTCCAGATATCAAATGAATGAAATGCTGAATAAAGAATTTTAAATAATGAGTATTGAGAAGTTTAATAAAATCCAAGAAGATATAGATAGCTGAATTAAATAGGAAAGGCAGTTCAGGATATGAATGAAAGACTTATAGAGTATTTCAGTCAGCATCTCACTGCTGTGACCCAAAACATTTGATGACCACAACTTAGAGGAAGAAAATTTTATTTGCTCAGAGTTCTGGAGGTGTCCTTCCATGCTAGGTAAGGTGAAGTCTGTGGATTCAGGGCTTTGTGGCAGGGAGCAGAGAGAGTAAGAGTGGGGATTCAGCTCCTAGGTCATGGAGACCAGAATCAGGGAGAGAAAAGGGGAGGAGCAATATGTACATAACTGTATATATATAGTTATGTGTATATACAGTCATATATATACAGTTATATAGTTATGTGTATATAGTTATGTATATATACAGTTGTGATATATATAAATACACATATATATATATGTATATATGTATACATATATACGTACATAGTTATCAGGGCCATACCCCCAAGGGCCCCTCCTCAGCAACCAAGATTCTAAATTCAAATCATAACACAGGGATTTTTAAAGAGAACAAAATAGCTATTCATCTGACAGAGGATTAATATCCAGCATATAAAAGAACTCAAAAAACTTGACAACAAAATCAAGTAATCCAATTTAAGAAAATGAGAAAATGACTTGAATAGCCACTTATCAAAGAAGAAATACAAATGTGTCATAACTGTAAGAAAATGCTCAATATCTTCAGCCATCAGGGAAATTCAAATCAAAACTAAAATGAGATTCTATCTCACACCAGTTACAATGGCTTTGATGATAAATGAGCAATAACAAACATGGTGAGTATGTGGAGAAAAAAAAATCCTTATACACTGTTGGAAGGAATATAAATGGAAAACAGCATGGAGATTCCTCAAAAAACTAAAATGGAACTACACTATGATCCAGCTCTCCTACTTCTATGTAAATATCCCAAAGAATCAGAGACTGCAAACAAAAGTACAATCTGCATACCCAGGTTTATTGTGATACTTTTCACAATAGCCAAGATATGAAATCAGCCTAGGTGCCCATCAACAAATGAAGAAAGAAAATATGGCAAATCTACACAATGGAATAATATTCAGCCATATAGAAGAATAAAATCCAGTCATTCTTAGTAAAATGGGTAGAACCAGAGGAGGATATAAGGTTGGCAAGATAAGCCAGACTTAGAAAGATGTTTCATATTTTTTTCTTTCATATGTAAAAACTGAAGAAGAAGAAAGAGAAAAATAATGTAGAACAGGGATTATTAGATTAGGAACTGGGAAGGGGGTTGGGCCAGGGTGAAGCAGTAGAGAGAAAATTACAGGGACATGATCAATAAATGATATATGCATATGTGGGAATATCACGGCCCCATTAATTTGTATAACTAACATATGTTAATAAGTATGAAAACTTTAAGATAATACAGTTCTGATTACTTTCTCTTCTGTCATAAACTTTAATTCCTCTAAAAATATTTTGCCCTGTGTGATGGCTACTTTAATTTATTAACTCGCTTGTCACACATATTAGACAGGTACTTGTGTGATTATTCTCTGTCGTTGAAAGTATTCATGGATGAGGTGAACGTTTAAACTGGTAAAGCAAATTATCTTCCCTAATTGCCCTTTTCCAATCAGTTGAAAGCCTAAGTAGAATAAAAAAGGCTGAATAAGAGGGAACATATTCTGCCTGAGCGGATGAACTGAGATCTTCCCTTTCACTTGGACTGGAATTTACACCATCAGCTCTCCTAGTTTTGAGTTCATTGAATATATCCTGGACTATCCCATAAACTCCCCTGGGTCTGCAGCTTGCCAGCTGCAGATCTTGGTGCTTCTTGGCATTGGTATCCACAGCCCAGGAACTCATTCATTATAAAATGCCTCTTTTTATTTATAAATAAATATCTGCATTTGCATCTCCTTGTCAGTATCTATATTCTACTCTGGAAAACCCTGATTCATGCATCTATTTAAGCCATTTTAATGGACATGGAGTTTAAAACAACCCAAAATAGCCATAAAAGTCACAAATGCTCTTTGCTTAAAATTGTGGCTTTGTTTTTGAAGATTTTGTTTTGCTTTGTTTTTGGTATTGGGAATTGAACACAGAGGCATTCTTCCTCCAAGCTACACCCCCAGCCCAATTTTACTTCTTATTTAGAAATGGGGTCTCAGTAGGTTGCTAAGAGCCTCATTAAGTTGCCAAGGCTGGCTTTGAACCTGGGATCCTCCTGTCTCAGCCTCCCAAGTACTGGTATTACAAGCATGCGCCACCAATCCCAGCTTTGATTTTTTGTTTTAAACTTCATACAACATCTTTTCTAAAGTGGACATACCAGGGATTAAATTATGTGTGTTTCAATACAAATAACAGGCTAATATTTTATGTGGAAAGTTGCATACAAAATCTTATTAAACTTTTACTTTAAGCTTTACTTATATATTGTATGTATATATATATATATATGCATGTGTATGCTAGTTATATATATTTATATATTATACTATGTATACTTATATATTTTTAGAGTTAGGTAGAAAGATAGGTACATTTTTCATGTTCTACAAATATAGTACAAACTACTCAATAAAAGAGAAATATATAAAAGCTTTTCATGTGGGGCTAAGTTTTAAAAATTGCTAATGCATTTAGTTCTGCAATTTTGAGGGTAAAATATATGGCAACTATCTTTAGCATCAACAGAGATGAAATATATTAGTCCAATTTTTTTTTAGGAAAAACATGAAACAATATTTTTGTCTGGAAATATCAAAGAAGTAGAGAAGAACATAAATAGCAAGGAGAATAATAAATTATCTGATGCAGCTAAATGTTGGCAGATACAGGGAATGATGAGGCAAGACTGCAAAACAGTGGCGGTCAGAAAAGAAAGATGGTAACTTAAAAAAATCAAGTGTTGCTGGTGCTTTTGTAGCATGAAGAGGCCTAAAGAAACCTCACGCCGTGGTTTCTCATTACCAGCCCTGTTTCCAGAGTGGTTGCTCAGCGCTTGTGCTTCAGACTGTGCTCAGTCAGGCAAAGGAGAAAGGACATGACTGAATGATTAGCCAGTAAATGAGACTCATGCAAATGCCTCTTGGAAAAATCTCAAGTCAAAATGAAAAACTATTTATTTTATACACTGGGTGATTTTGTCTAGCTAAATGCCACTTGGGGGACTCCATTTTGCTTGATCTGTCTTTATGTATGTGCACATGCTCACTCTTGTGCTCTCTCACACATGCACACATCACACACACACACACACACACACACACACATGCACACGCACACACACACTAAAGTAGGCAAATGAATTTCTGGTGTCCATGCTCACCTTGCATGTCCCCTTGCTGGTTGCATTTCACGGGTCTCTGCTCTCAGTTGGCTGCATTGTCCATTGCAATGATCGTCCCTTCTCACTTCTAAGTATTGCTTGTTAATATGTTGTATGTTTTAAGGTAGTTCATGTGAAAATTGGAAGTTTTGGAGGTTCCAAATTCAAGGAAAAAACTAAAAGATATCCTGCTACAGGAGTGGAATTTCAGGCAGGCTCATTGGTTTCTATTTTTTCAGGCAGAAGTTTTATCCAATCATGCAGAGACCTTGCCTACTTTGTCACTTCAGGACAATTATGCACCAGGATGCTTTAAAACACAAAGTACAGATGTGGATCGGCAGACCAGAGTTTGAATTCTGACATTTCATTCCCTTTAAGTGCTGCAGGACCTTGGACAAATATGTAATCTTTCTAAGATTCTGGTTTCTATAAAACAGGAGTAAATATCTTCTTCCATAATATTGTTTAGAGATAAAATTTTAAATGAAGTAGTACATTTCAAAAGAAAATGAAGTACCTTATTTACTATTTAAGTGGCAGATAGTGGCTACTAATATTATTATTATTTTTAGCTATTGGGATCTAGGGTGTTAACATTAGGGCTAATATTTACATTTATATGATTAGTTTGGCAATTAAATTAATGAATCATATTTGTGAACATTTATGTTACAAGTAAATTTCACATGCAGTCACTCAAATCACTTTTCATTCATAAGAAGTACAGAATAAGATTATTTTTATTTTATGGAACTGAATAATTTCTAAACCAGTTTCTGAGATCAGAAATTCAAACTAAGATAGCTCCTTTACTACAGGTATGCATTTATTATTATGACATGATTTTATAATTCTACTCAATTTCTTACTTACATTTCTCCAAGTCTTGCAGTATTGTGTGTTACAAAATTCAATAACGGTAATGGCTACTACCAGCTTCTGGTGACTGGGATTAAGGATGCTCTCAAATCTAACGCAAAATGATCAGTGACTTTTATGCTTCAGTCCTTTAAGGCTAGGATGAATTTGTGATCTTTTTGTATTTATTTTCGAGTTTTAATTGAGAAGAAAATATTTATGTTTTAGTCAAAAAGCTAGTAATGTATTATATGATTTCACTCTATTCAAAGGGCTGAAAAGATAACATAAAATATTAATAATGGTCATCTTCAGTTGAAGGGAATATATATTCAATTATATCCTTATGTAAATGTTCAGAAATGGATCCTGCTATAATTTGGATCTTGAATGTCCCCTAAAGACCATTGTTGAAGAGTTACCCCAAATAGTAGTGTTATTGGGAGAGGTGGAACCTTCAGGATGTTGGGCTTAGTGGAAGGAAGTTAAGTTACTGGAGGCGTGCCTTTGAAAGTTGTTTTTGGAAACCAAGGCTTTCTTCTCTCTTAGCATCTCTGTCTCTGCCTCTTTGTCTTAGCAGTCAGAATTCTCATTGCTATAATCCAAAGAACTGACCATACAACTGAGAGGAAGGAAGATTTATTTGCTAACAGTTAGGGTTTTTTGTTTGTTTGTTTGTTTGTTTGTTTGTTTTGCCTTGCTTTGCTTTTAGATTCCATGTTCAGACCCTATGAGGCCAAAGTATGGAGCTTAGGGCATGGTGTTGGGAAGGAGAAAGAGAGAGAGAGAGAGAGAGAGAGAGGAAGAGGAAGAGGAAAAAGAAGAAGAAGAAGAAGAAGAAGAAGAAGAAGAAGAAGAAGAAGAAGAAGAAAAAGAAAAAGAAAAAGAAAAGAGAGAGAGAGCGCGCGCTAACATGCACATGGGCTCTGTTGAGATCACACCAAGCTCCCCTTCCTTATTTCCATGAGGAGTAGGGGGACAATTTAAGTTCAAACCATTTCTCTCTCTCTCTCTCTCTCTCTCTCTCTCTCTGTTCCCCAGCTGCCACGAGGGGAGCAATTTTGCTCCAGTTTTACCCAGAATGGTTCCCCCCACATGCTTGCAAACAATGGAGCTACTCATCTGTGGACTGAACCCTCTAAAGCTCTAAGCCATATGAGTTTTCTTGTTCATAAGTTAATTTTCTCAGATATTTTGTCACAGCAAAAGAAATCTGACTAGCATAGTCCCCATCACTCTTATATTCAGGGAAAAATTCTGACATCACATTTTTACTGGATGTTCCCTCTTTGCTGCAAGGACTTCTGAATGATAAATAAACTAGATTACTACATATCCTCCTATGAGATAAACAATCCTGAATCCTTAGTAGCATGGAATGCTTAACTTTATTATTTAAAGTGTGCATTTATAATATAGATATTCTTTTTTTTGATATCTTATTAGAGTAAATTTAACACCTTTACCCTGATATGTGCTTCTAATTATAGTTAAGTCATATTCAAATATAATGCTTGAGAAAGAGACTTTATCATATGGTATATATTTCTAATGTTTTAAAAATAACAGCAAGAACATCCAAGAGATATCTCTTTATACAACATATTCTTTGCCCCAATATTTTCAAAGTACTTCCCAAATTATTAGCTTCCTAAAGAGGCTAGCTATGAAAGTATTTTTCTTCTGTATCTTATCTTATTTTATTCAAAAGATTATCAGACTTCAATCATTAATGCCCAAGAAAAGAATCAAGAGGAAAAACAGACTATATAGATATTCACATCAACTATATTAAAGTGGAGATGATAGTAGCTTATTTTAAATAGTTGAAATGACCTCTAGTGTGTTTCTTTTTCTTTTTCTTCCTCTCTCATTGATTTGTATGTATGGCCATGATAATATTATCAGTGACTAAACAAATCAGGTTGATCTTAATATATCTTTATTTCAGAAAGGTCACTGAATTGTCATTGTACAATAAAGCGTTCAGGAAACATGACCTTGGGAATGCCTTTCTCCTCTCTTTATGTGGAGATGGACTACTTGGTTCATCTTGTAAAAGGGCAAATTTGCATACGCTCAACATTTTGGTTTTGGGTTAAGATATTAAAGCCTCCCTGCCTCCCTAAAGAAAAAGAAGGCATCTTTCCTTTTCAATTGCCCCAACTTAATAAAAGCAAAAACTATAACTGTTCTGAATCATTGAAAGGGCTTTTAACACACAGTGTATTCTGTACACATCTTCAGGTCTGCTGGCAACTTTGTTCCCTAACCCAAAGCCTGAATACTAATAATGTGAAAACTCTGACATTATTCAGGTCGCATAAGGACTGCTTTTCTCATGAAATACCACCTTGTAGAGATATGGAACACAGAAAGTTATATGTAAAAAGAAAATAATATAATGCCACTGTTTTATCCAGAAAATGGATCAAGTTTTCTGCATCAATTTAGTTGATTGCCATGTGAGAAAACATATCATATATCAGAGATGTTGACATATGTAAACAAAAATAGACAGATGACACATGAAGGATGTTGTGTTGCTAACTATCTACACCTAACCTTCACAAACCATGTGCTGGAGTTCCTGACATTCTTTCTCTTTGAATGATTCATTTGGATCATTATTGTCTCCAGGGAGCTCTTATTAAAAAGTGATTGTTAGCTTGCAGAAGAGAGTTGATGTATTATAATAAATTATTTATGATATTGATTTGTTTTACTTCAGTGAGAAGGCATGGGATGTGAATGATATGAAACAGAATCCCCAGGAAATTATTTTTAGTGTTTGTGTACACGAAACTTCCACTAGATTGTAACTCTTTGAAGGCAAAGTCCTAATCTTATTTATTTTTATATCCTCGATTTTGCTCAGCAGAGTGCAAGACATCCATTTCAATATAGGATTTAAGAGATTTCAATTGAAGGGAGTGTTAACAGGGATGGAATTTTTTCCAAAGAAGCCCTGCTTGAGAGAACATTGGAAATAGAAATGCAAACAGGTGGGCAAGAATGAGGCCGTCAACCACAGAGTTAACTGTAATTATTTAAGTCTCTTTCAGGAGCACACCCTGTTGTCACCAATCCTCTAGCCTTCAGATAATCAACCTCTAGTCGGGGAAGAATCCAATTCAAGGGGAAATAGGACAGCCTCTTGGTCTACTCAGATGCAGATTGCAATAGAAAAAATGTGCTTAATGTATTTACATATTCTCAAGAACATACAGTGTTGGAAGTAAGCTGAGTATTAGGTCAGTGTTGAGTGGATTGGCAGAGGCTGGACAGAGGGGCAAGAACATCTGCTTTTCAGGGCCTTGTAAGGAAACATTAGAAGGGAAGTGAGAGGAGCATAAACTCTGGAATCCCAAGATCTGGGTTTAATTTTTAGGCTTCATGGGAGTTCAGAGGTGTGACTTATCCCCTAAGAGCAACAACTAACTTTTAAAAAATGAAAACAATGACCACCACACCAAATCTGGCTTCAGATAATGATGGCTTTCACTCCCAATCCACATAGCAAGATACTTTCAAAGAATGCTGGTGGTGTGTCCCACGCTAGTTTCAAGAAATTTTGATAAATCAAAAAATCATATTCTAAAAGATATTTTGTTTTGCTTTTGCCCAATAATGAAATAAAAAACTAAAAAAGGATTATTTCCATTTCTGAAGTTCCCAATGAAACCTTAATTTTCTTTTACATTCTTTTCCATCAGTATCACTAATTTAGGTTAGGGCCATTTTACTAATGTTTGATTACTCTGAGGTCTGTAACATGAAAATAAAGATAAGAAAAGAAAAAAGACACAATATTCATGCATTTAGACTCATGACCACATTTAAAAACACAAAATAAAAGTAAAAGTGATTTCAGCAAAATGCTAGCTTTTTTTTTTTTTAAGTTGAGGAGCTTTAGGGATGGGCTTTCCATTTTTTTTCTTGTTCTTCTATTTTTTTTTAACTTATTTTGACCATGCTTATGAAAAATAAGTACTGGATGATATGATCACCTAATGTTGGTGGTAGGGGCAAAATAATAACAGCAGAAAAGTCAAAGCGAGATGTAGAGTGCTGAGAGTGTTGGTAAAATTACTGAAGAATGTAGAGAGAAACTACACAAACAAGACTTGAAATCAAACCTCTCCTCCTAAAACAACATTGTAACTGGTATTGCTCTTTATGCCTTTCCATTCTACTTTTTCTTTTTTGCAGTACTGGGGATTGAACTCAGGGTCATTCTACCTCCGAGCTATACCCCAGCCCTATTTTTTATTCTTTATTTTGAAACAGGGTCTCACTAAGTTGCAGTGTGCCTCACTAGGTAGCTGAGGCTGACTGAAAACCTGGATCCTCCGGTCTCAGCCTCCCAAGTACTGGATTATAAGCATCTGCCGCCATGCCCGGCTCCATTCTACTGTCTTTATCCTCTTTAAATTTCAAAACCATACTCAGCCCTACCCCAATAAACACACACAGAGGATTGATGATTGCAATAAGAACCCACTTGGGTCTCCTCCTGTTTCCTCACATGGCCTTGATTTCTACAGGACTGATTCAATAAAATCCATTTCAACTGAAAAATCATGGTGTATCAACAATTTAAGAGCAGTGGAATGAAATCTGGTAATGTTTTCTTAGAAACTTAATTTACAACATGAAAGCAGTTAAAAGATCGGACCCGTGTCCAGCACTCCCGCTCTATAGGCAAATCAATTTTATTGAAATTCCCTGTTTACAGAAACAGTATCTCTGATTTCATTAAATGAGAGTGAAAATCCTATATCCTGGTAGATCTTGGAGAATGAAAAAGGGGCAGTGTAGGGGCACAGTGATCCTTTGGAACTTGCACACCTCAATATCTTTACTTCTCTTTTTAGAATCCTTCAAAGATGAAATTATATTTATTAGTGAAAAATATGTTCTTTATTTCCCTTTCTCTGTTTTAGTCATGGCAGATCAGAGACATTTCCATGCCAGAAACTACAAAAGTTTTCATGAAAAACAATGCGAAGCAGGGCATGATGGTGCAGGGTTGTAATACTTGGGAGACTGAGACAGGAGGATGGCAGGTTCAAGGACAGCCTTAGCAATTTAGTGAGGCCCTCATCAATTTAGTGAGACTATGTTTCAGAAACAGAAAATAACATAGGGGTGGAAGTGTAGCACAGAGGTAGAATGTCCGTGAGATCAATTCCCAGTATTGCACACACACACACACACACACACACACACACACAAAAATGACGATAAATATTTCTCATTTTACTTTATTTACTTACATTTCAAAATTGAAAAGCAAATGTTTATTATTTATTTATTTATTCTTGGTGCTGGGAATTGAATCCAGGGGTATTTTACCTCTGAACTATACTGTCAGTTCTATTTTATTTTTTATTTTATTTAATTTTACAGCAAAATGGTTAAAGAGATGTGACTGTATATTTGACTGAAGACAGATCTTCACTTCCCACAAGTTACTTTTTTTCTCCAGTTACATTAAGAAGTTTGTAGACAGGCATGGTGGCACATGCCTGTAATCCCAATACTTAGGAGGCTGATACAGGAGGATCACAGGCTGGAGACCAGCTCAGCAAAGTAGCAAGACTCTGAGTAACCTAGCAGGACTCTATTTTTAAAGGGGCTGAGAGTGTATTTTGGAGGTAGAATGCCTCTGGGTTCAATCCCTAGTACCAAAAAAAAAAAAAAAAAAAAAAAAAAAAAA
>PVLC010034497.1:0-16862 GCA_004027655.1 Graphiurus murinus
TATTTGGAAAAGATCTCATGGATCTCTGGAAGGACTGCAGGAACCCCCAGAAGCCCCAGGGACACACTTTGAAAGCTACTACCGTAGCATCCTGCTGCTCAAGCTATGGTCCTAGGACCAACAGCATCAGAATTACACAGGATCTGTTAGAAAAGTAGAACCTGATGCATAGTTTCATAAGCTCCTCTGGTGATTCCCCTTCTCATGAGCATTTGAGAGGCTCTTCTCCTGTAACTTGTAGGGAGGGTCACTAGGAGGGTCTGTTCTGGGTTCCTTACATTTCTGAAAATTTATTCTAGACTCATGTTGACTTAGTAGTTTAGTTTGGTTAGGTTGAAAATCACTTTAGTTTTAAACTTCTCTTTCTCCACAGAATAAATTAATAATGGGGGAGTAGAAGACATTATTTACCTTGACAGGGTTAGGGAAGGAGCCAGTAGTTTTTTTTTTTTTTTTGCGGTACTGGGGATTGAACTCAGGGACATTCTACTTCTGAGCTACACCCCCAGTCCCATTCTTTATTCTTTATTTTGAAACAGGGTCTCACTAAGTTGCAGAGAGCCTCACTAAGTAGCTGAGTCTGGTCTCCTGTCTCAGCCTCCCAAGTACTGGGATTACAAGCGTGTGCCACCACACCTGGATACCAGGAGTTTCTGACTGCCCTGTAATATACTCTTGACCAATACCCCTGTTTTCAGCCCCTTGTGTTAACCTCATCTTCCCTGGAACATTGTTACACCAAATTCCAAGGCTTCCCCGGATCCAATCCATAGAGGCAGTTGCTCATTGTAGCACCGCTACTGGATAAAGTTATCCATTTACCCTTCCTCTGCCATTCCCATTCTCTTTGGAGTTTTGGTCGGCACTTCCGTTTATTGCTTCACTATCTTTTTAGTGGTGCTTCAATAGTTGTGTTTGTCCAGAAGTCTCCCAAGTGATCTTGATTAACAGCACACTAGACAGTGCTCTGCTCTCTGGGGGGGCTAAGAGCTTTCCATCTTTCATTTTCATTTTTTCATACGGACTTTATATCAGCTTTCCTAATCCCTACATCCATTGGCATTTTTATTGACTTTATTAAATTTATAGTTTAATTTAGGGAGAATTGACCATTTTAAATTATTGAGTCTTTCAAGAACAGGGTATGCTTTTCTATCTATTCAATTATTTTTTTATGTTCCTCAGTAGAATTATAAAGTTTACTTTTTATGGATTTTTCCCATGTCTTGAATGTTATCTCTTTGGTTGCTATTATAAATGAGTTAATTTCTCCTAAGATTCTCTCTAACTGGTGTTTTCCTTACCATTACATCAATGAGTCCTTTTGATCTAGACGTGCATAGGTCTCCCTCATATATCAAATTATATTAATTAGCTTTTGATTTAGTTTTAAAAGAAAGGCATGGCACTATGAAAATAATTTTTAAAAAGTTGTACAAAATGAAGTAAATTTCCTTCTCCTCCAGGTCCTCTCAGTTCACCTCTAGAGTTAATAACTATGAATCATTTCTTGGATAGTCCTTCCAGAACTTATTTTGACTTATACATGGGCATATATGCACATGCAAAAGATGTAGTATTCCTTCTGCCTTTTGGGTGATGCCTTTGTTCTTCCTGAGGCTCAGCAGCCTTTGCAGCTGTGGGAAGAGGGTCGTAAGTGAGGATAGGCAGCATTAGCAGCCCTCCTTCTGGCCAAAAAGAGTAAGGGGGTATAGGGCCCCGGAGATGTCTTTCTTTTTCTTTTCTTCTCTTGTTTCGTAGTACTAGGAATTGAACTTAGGGTCATTCTACCTCAGAGCTACACCCCTAGTCCTTTTTATTTTTTTGTTTTGAGATGAGGTCTCCCTAGATTGCTGAGAGTCTTGCTACATTGCTAAGACTGTCAATGAGCCTGTGATTCTCCTGTCTCAGTCTCTCGGAGTACTGGGATTATGGGTGTGTGTGACTCCCCACTAGGGGCTAAGAGAATTCTTTGGAGAGTATTCTTGGTGTGCTTGGCCAAGTATGAAGAGCTTGAAGGCTGTCTCCCAGAGAGCTGGATCCTGTTGCCTGGTATTTTTAGAAATAAACACACTATCTATGCCTACCTGGAGAAGGCCAAAGGCTGTTTTGGAGCTGTCTGCCTGGGAGTTGAGTATAAAGGTAGCTACCCTGACTTGAGCTGCATTTTCAAAGGTGCGTGTTTTAGGGGGACCAGATGTGGATTCTGTTGAGTTGTGGGGAACATTGTGGTTTGTCTTGGGTCCCACAAGAGGGATTTCTTGGAGGGACCATGTGATCCTAATAGAGTGAATCTGTGGGCCTGAGGGAGAGGCTGCCCATAGCCAGGTAAGAGCTACTTCCATGTCAGGGAATCCATAGTCATCGGTCCCCACTGGGAAAAGCTCTAACAAAACCCCAAACAAACAAAAAACAAAGAAAAGAAAAAGAAAACCCCAAATATTCACAAACTCTGCCTCTGTCACCTGTGAGCGAGCCAGGCTCTATTACCTCAGCTGCAGCTACTGAAAACCACCTTCTGCACCCCAAGGTGGGGTGGGCCAGAATCCAGACAGCAAGGGTTTGGGGGAGTGAGGAGAGCAGAAGGAGCCAGCCTTGTCCCTAGCCCCCAACCCCTTGCACAAAGACACCAGCCTGCAGACATTGCACCCTAAAATGGACCTAGACAGGGAAGGGCACAAGTTTTACATTGTAGACTAGAGTTTTCCCTCTTAACTCTGGGTGCAATGTTACATTACTATAACAAGGTTTTTCTTATAACCAAATGTGACTGGGGGAACTTTGAAACTCAGAGTGGCTGGAAAAACTATAGGACTTGCTGACCATGTCAGCCTGCAGAGGGAAAGAATGACTACCGTGTCAAGCGGTGGAAAAGAATGAACTTTGCTTTTCCCTTGTACTATATTCCTGTTGATTCTGACTCACCACCCCCCAAGAGTTCCCCTGCAAAGTTACACGTACATATACAACTTAAAAAAAAATAAAAAACCTCCACAAATAGGAGCACACTATATCCACTGTTCCTTACCTTGTTTTTTCCTAATAAATCTTAGAGATTTATTTATTTATTTTTTTACCAGCATGCACCTATTTTTAAGGTGGTTGCATGGTATTCTACGGTAGGCACAAAATGATGTATTTAACAAATCCTGTCTTGATAAACAAGTTTTTTTTCCCTAATCCTTGCTTTGATGTACAGTATTATAATGAAAAATTGTTCAGATTTTTGCTTGCATGTAGGAGTATATCTATGAAATGAATTTCCAGAGGTAGGATTGTGAAATTGGCACATATGTAAATTTAAAAATTCCGAGTCTCCAAAGAAATTACATCTATTTATATACCCACCAAAGGTTTCCCTGTAAGCTTGCAGACACTGTCTATTGTCAAAGGTCTTAATCTTTGTCAGTATGAAAGGTTAAAAAGCCCAGTACCTTGGCAATTGATAAATTACAAATGAGGTTGAGCATCTTTTCATGTTTGTAAGTCATTTGTATTTTTTTTTTATAAGTTGTCTATTTAGGCCTTTTTAGATTGATTTTGAAAATTGTGTTGTTAACTCTGATTTTGAGTGGGAAGTCAGTCTGTGAGCCTGTGAGCCAGGCAGGGAGGAAGGAAGCAAGCAAGAGACGGGGGAGCTGTATCCACGGCCAGGGTATTAGAATGTGGCCAGGAAAACCTGCCTTGCTCAATTTTTAATCTGCTTTCTTTACTTCCTTTCTTTGGGTTTGCACCTTGATGTCTGGATCTGAAACCCTGCTGGGCATGGATTTCCTTGGGCTTTTCTGCTTCTCTTGACAAGAGTGCATCCCCAGCACCCTGGGCACGCACTGGCCAGAACCATGTGGGGAGGATTCTTGGCTGGGCGGCCAGGGGCACCATGCCAGTTATGTCCACACTCCACTCTTCTCCCTGCAGCTCTGCGCCCTGGGAAGCTGACCTCTATGCCCTGTGATAGGGCACGTCCTACCCTCCAGCTGTGCGTTGGGTGTAGCCAATGGGGAGATGGGTGGGGAGATGGATGGCCACAGGCTCCTTTGTCCCGTGGCAGGCCCCCTCTGAACTCAACTTCCTGCCTTTGGGTTCCTTCTCCACACCCTCCCCCCAGCCCTCCAGACCTATGGGTGATATAGAGGCCATTTGTGACTTCGGGATAGTGTATTATTCCTTGTGAGTTCCCTACTTGCCCACACCTCTGAGAAGAGCCCCTCTAGTAATCTGCCCTTGAATTCTCCAGGGCTGTGTGTGCCGTCTCAGTCTAGTATTCTGGCATCCTAACTAATATAGGTGCTTGTGTCTGAGTAGCATCCAATGGGTCCTAAACAGGAAGAAACATGATCTGTACAGACCCAGCTGGTGTTAGACTCCTTCAGCCAAGTTCAAAAGGAGTCATGAAACAGCTTCACACTGTCCCATAGGATAGGGACCCTGAGGGTTGAATTTTGATGATAATGGCCCCCAAGTCCCCAGGTAGAGGAAGGTGGTAGCACCTGGGTGGAGAGTGCTCCTGGGTGTGAGTTAGGCCCAGGTGAGCAGCAGAGCTGAGAAGGTTGTGTAGGAGGAGCTCTGGGCCAGCAGGGGTGACTCTGGGCTTGAGGGAAACAGTGGCAGCCACTGCAGAGTGCCGTGGTCTTCCTTGGGCCTTGGGCAAAGCCAGCCTCAGTGGATCCCCAGGAGTGAAGGTGGTGACTGTAGGAACAGTGTGTGTGTTGGTGGGCAGTGGGATGTGGGGTGGGATGGGTCAGGGGAAGGAAGGAGGTCTCAGTTGCAGGAGGACCAGCATCCTCATGAGGCTGCAGGCGCCACAGTGGAAGTGGAGTGCCCAGCTGAGTAGGGCTCAGAGAAAATGCTGGGGTCAGGGAAGAGGCCAGGGCGGGAGCCCGTGGTCCAGCCTTCAGTACCAGGCTCACAGCCTGTGGGTGGTGGGAAGTCCAGCCTGGGAGAGAGAATTTCTTTCCTTGTAGTTTCTGAGAGGCCTCAGGGATGTGCATGTGTTCTCCACACCCTTCATTCCCACCTCTAATCTCAGGCAGTTTTCGGCCCCTGCCCAAAGCTGTTCTAACAGTCGGTGCTTCTCATTCTGTTTCTCAGAAGAATGCTGCATTCTCTGATACTTGACAGTCCAAGAATGACCCACTATTTCTCCCCAAAGAAGAGTCTCCAGTTGCTGTAGCTGAAGACTTGTTGAGAACAGGCAGGGATTACAATGCAGAAAAGAAAATCCAGGCTGGAGAGTGGAGAGCATGCCTCCCAGAGCGCCTTCACGAGGGATCTTTCTTCCCCCACCTCTGTCTGCAGCCCCTTGACTGGACCACCTTTCAATATCTAATTAATTAAAAATTGTGATAAAATAGGCCTAACATAAAACTTTAACCGCCAGGCATGGTGGCCCACGCTTGTAATCCCAGCATTCGGGAGGCTGAGACCGGAGGATCCGGGTTCGCGGCCAGCCTCAGCTACCTAGTGAGGCACTCCGCAACTTAGTGAGACTTGGTTTCAAAATAAAAGAATAAAAAATAGGGTTGGAGGTGTAGCTCGGAGGTAGAATGCCCCTGAGTTCAATCCCCAGTACCGCAAAAAAAAAAAAAAAAAAAAAAAAAAAAAAAAAAAAAACTTTAACGATTTTTAAATGCACATTTTTTGGGGGGAGGGAACCTGGGGGCATTTTACCTCTGAGCTCCAGCTCCAGCCCTATTTTTTATCCTTTATTTTGAAACAGGGTCTCACTAAGTTGTGGAGGGCCTCACTAAGCAGCTGAGGCTGGCTGTGAACCCGGATCCTCTGGTCTCAGCCTCCCAAATGCTGGGATTACAAGCATGTACCACCACACCTGGCTTTTAAATGCACAGTTTAGTGGTACTAATTATATTTACAATTTTGTGCAAGTATCACCATCACCCCAAATAGAAGTTCTGTTCCCATTAGACAGTCACCCCCCCATTCTTTCCTCCTGGCAGCCCCTGGTAACAAGAGTCACCATCCTGCAGAATCCGGCTTCATCCTCCTTGAGAATAAGCATTCTCCAGAGGCTCAGGGCTCTTATTTCCTCCTGATATTCAGGGAAACAGCTTGTTTCTTCTTTCTATAAGACTAACATAAAAAATTAAAAAAGACAAAAATAAAGCAAAACAGAGATAGAGCTTAGCATATGAACCAGTGTCTATAATCTCTGAATTGCCATGTTTTACAAATCTATGACTTAAGCAGAGGAAGCTGGACACAATTCAATCATGTTGCACATTAAATCCCAGAGGCTACTGTTATAAATCGAGGTGGTCTGACACTGAACAAATTGCCTCAAATTGTGCTTGTGAGTTGATCTTATGTTTGCATTTCATAATTTTTTTGGTCTCCTCTTCTATTTTTTTCTCATTTGTTGTGGACTGGTAAACCAGACAGTGGAGCTTGTTCTATGAATATAAAACGAGATCAATAAATCCTGAGTGAGGGAATTGAAGACTAATCCCCTGAGCAGAGTGCATTAACGTGAGCATCTTATTTTGATTTGTTGGGAGGCCTTTGTGCTTGTATCTTTGGACATTCCAATTAGGCGAGTTTATCACAGAAGCTGGTTCTAGGCTGGGGAGCTGTGCTACCCACTCTTTTTTTTTTTTTTTTTTTGCGGTACTGGGGATTGAACTCAGGGGCATTCTACCTCTGAGCTATACCCCCAGCCCTATTTTTTATTCTTTATTTTGAAACTGAGTCTCACTAAGTTGCGGAGTGCCTCACTAGGTAGCTGAGACTGGCTGTGAACCCGGATCCTCCGGTCTCAGCCTCCCGAATGCTGGGATTACAAGCGTGCGCCACCACTCCCGGCAGGCGTGCCCACTCTTGAAGGGACCAGGATTCCTCTTGTGGGTCAACTCAGGGTCTTCCGGCGGGAGAGCCAGAAGCAGATCTGTTAGCTGCACCAGGGAAGGACTTGAGTCAGGGATCAACAACGATCAGTCATGAGGAGGCAGAGTTGCCATGGGGAATGTGGGAGGGAAAGGAAAAGTTCCAAATGCTTTATAATCAATGACTTTATTGATTATGTATATTGGGTCCAGAATGTGACCTACTGTCACGCCAAAGGGCAGTGCAGCCACCAGACTTAGAAGAGGTGCCGTGGGCCGATGGCCCCAGCCATAGCTTCGTGATCCTGTGTTCCTTATTTGGTGCCCGTCTTAGTACCTAGACTTCACATCTCTGATATTTGCCCCTGCGTTTCGCCCTTTATCCTGACCCTGTTTTTTTTTTGGCCCGAATGGATTTTTAATACTTTTATAGGTGCAGTGTAATTATACATCATGGTGAGATTCAAAGTGACACAAGCATACCTGTACACCTTGCTTGGTGTATTTCCTTCTATATACCTGTCTCCTCCCCCTTATTTCTTCCCCATACGTATGTTAGTGAGATTGGTAATGAAACCTTGTATGGATGTAACCTTATCTGAACTGTTCATTCTTCAATCCTCATTTCCCCCCTCTCCTCTCCCTCTCCCAACCTCCTTGCAGTTTTTTTTTGTTTTTTTTTTTTTTACTGTTTTCTCTCCTCATTTGATCTGTTAGCTCCTCCAGGGCCACACAATTGCCTTCGAGGCCCAGGTTGTCATCTATTGCTAGAAAGATTTCAAACATAGTCTGGATTTGTGCTGTCCATTAGAACATTCTACAATGATGAAAAATGTCTCTGTCTGCTACCAAGAGTTTTCCCTAATATACCCTAATCCGAATTGGTCACTGTAAGTGGGTACTTGCTAGGGTAGCCTCACCCAGTTTTTATCAGCCCCCACTTTTCTTAGCATCTGATGGTTGGATCAGCACAACCCACTGTCCTCTGCCTGGCTGGCTGACGTCAGGGGGCTGATTGGCTCCTCACGGTGGAGGCCTCGCCGCCCTCATCCTGAGCCATGTTCTCCTGTCCTACTTGTCTGTCATTTCTTGCTGAGTGCCTAATCTTCCCCAGTTCCCAGCTAAGGTCTTTCTTTAAGCTCACTGGGAGGGGCCTTGGTGAAGTTGTACTTTATAATGTGTGCTGGGGTTTGGATGTGGTTTTCCTCCAAGGGTTCACATTTGTGAGGGTTGGTCCTCGGTGTGGTGGCGTTTTGAGGTGGTGGGATCTTTAAGAGGTAGAACCTGGGGGGAAGTCATTGAGGGCACCGCCCTCTGAAGGGATTACATGGTCTTCTTGGGACCTCAGCTGGTTCCATGAGAGTGAATTATTATTAAGAAAGGAACATTGGATTTTTAAATAATAAGCCTCTCGGCTTCCTGTCTCACCACTCAGACTTTTTCTTTTGCATGTGCTCCCACCATTGTGATGACATCCTCCATGAGGGCTTCTACTGAGCCCAACATATGCTGGTTCCATGCCCTTGAATCTCCAGAACTCTAGAATAAATAAACCTCTTTTCTTTATATATCACCCAGCCTCTGGCATTTTGTTATTGGACAAACATGTAAAACAGATGCACCAAACAGAAGAGTCTCTGAGAGCAAAGCAACTTGGCCCAAGGTGCATTTGGTGGTTTTCCAGGCTTTTCTGGCCTTGACCTGGCCCTCTATTAAATGGAAATAATAGTTAGGATAATAAAAATAATATGAAGGGAAACAACCATGCCCACCAGGGGAATATAAAGAGATAATGCATATAAATTACTTTGCAGTGTTAGAAATGCTATGCAAGACATCATAGCTATCAAATACTTGCTTTTCTCTTGGGCAGAACAGCCCTGTGTATTACTCATTTTATCCATCCCTTGTTGCTTTTTTTTAAAAATTGGTGCACTGTAATCATACATCTTTGTTAGGTACAAGCTGGTTGAGGTTGAGGCATACAAGCACACATCTATCATTTAACCCTTCTTGCTTGCTTTTTTTTTTTTTTTTTTTTTGCAGTACTGGGGATTTAACCCAGGGGCATTCTACCTCTGAGCTATACTTCCAGCCCCATTTTTATTCTTTATTTTGAAACAGGGTCTCACTAGGTTGCGGAGGGCCTCACTAAGTAGCTGAGGCTGGCCTCGAACCCAGATCCTCCTGTCTCAGCCTCCCAAGTATTGGGATTACAAGTGTGCGCCACCACACCCAGCCCTTTCTTGCTTTTTATTTTCTCTTTCTTCTTTTTTTCTGGACCAACTAAAATGTAGCCAATCAAAACATGAATGAAGTTCCTTCTCCTGGCTTCCCTGTCATCTTCTTTTGTGAGTTACATTCAGAATTCAGCTTTTTAGCTGGTTTAAAGAAATCACTTTAAAATAATATGATAGATTAAAAAAATGTAAATCTTTGTAGACTCAGGCTTTGTGCATCCTGGCAGCTGTTTTCTTAAATAACCTCTGAGGGAGAGTTATGAATCTGATAACAAGAATGTCATCCACCAAAGGGATAAGGAACTTGGAGTGATTTTAAACATTACTCAGGGTTCCAGTCAAGAAAATTTGGAAGGATAATTTTGTGGTTATAGTGAATAACACAAGAAATGTTCTTTACAAGATAACCAGAAAAATTTTCCCTTCATATTTTACAGCACAGAGCAAGAATTATTTTAGGTGAGTAGACACTGCGGGTACAGAATATAAACAAAGAAAAAATTCCTTTAACTCATTCATATTGGTGGATTTAGAAAGATAGAATGACAATTAAGAATGAAAGCCCTTATTTCCTGTGTCATATTAAATGAGGAAACATATTGCTGTCAATTTTTATACAACAGTAATAAAGTGGTACCACCTTTGGATGACAAAATCCTCAGTTAACATATTTTAAAAATGTAGATTGTATTTGAAAGTTTTGTTTAAATATTTTGTTTTATACTGTCATTTGCTATAGTTTGGATCTTAAATGTCCCCCCAAAGGCCTATTTGTTAAAGACTTAGTCCTGAGCTTGGTGCTCCTGGAAGATCGTGGAAACTGTAAGAGTAGGGCCCGATGGGATCTTCCAGCCATTGAGGGCATGCCCTTGAAGTACATATGGGGACTACTGCTCCTCCTCTTTTTCTCTCTTTCTTTGCTTTCTGGCCACCATAAGTTTGTTCTACCACACATTCCCACCATGATGAACTGCCTCACCACAGACCAAAGACAGGAGGGCCAACCAACCTTGTACTGAAACCTCCAAAGCTGGGCGAGCCAAAATAAACCTTTTCTCTTTATATTTGATTATCTCAGGAATTTGTTGTAGTAATGGAAAGCTGACTAACACAGCATTCAAGGGGACAGAAGTAGAGGTGAGAGAGAGGAAGAAATCTAGGTGCTCAGGTCAGGGTTCCAGGTGTCCATCATGCCCATGGTTGGGTCTTTGCTTTTGTGCCAGAAATTCAGAGACAGTCTCATAAAAACCAAATTCACAGGAGACTTGTGCATTGAGATAGTCCATATCCCTGCAGATGGGCACCTGGACATGGTCCCTGCATGGTGAGTTGGTTGAGAAGGATAGATAGCAGGTGTCATCTGTTAGCCCTGCTGTGGCCCTTGGTTTATCTGTCACCCCTGTCGTGGTTCATCTGTGGCTTCCTCTGGCTGGAGGTCTGTGGCCCGGGGCCATCTGAAGAATCTGCCTCTTCTACTTCATCTTAAACTTCTGTAGTCAGCATTGCCTAGTTTTCCCATCAGAACCGACTCTCTGCACTCCATGCCAAGGATTCCAGATTAACATGCTGCCTAGAGAAAGATGTTGCTAGAAAAATACAAAGAGATAGTATATATAAAATAACTTTGAAAATTTAGAAATGACAAATAAAATATCATAGCTATAAAGTCTTTGTTTTTCTTTGGGGCAGACCAGTAATGAATCTTCCTCATTTTATCCATCCCTTCTTGCTTTTGATTTTCTTTCTAATTTATGCATGCATGTATGTGTATGTATGTGTCTAGAGAAGCGATTCTCATTATGTCTAGGTCTATACAATTGATCCTGACTAGGCTTGAGTTCCCAAGTGGGTGTTCCCTTCTGAGCTTGAAGCTAAGACCTTTGCTAAATCATCTACATTTGCTCACAGTAGGGCTCGCCAGACTATTCCTCTCTCCCAGCCAGGATGCCAAAAAGGTGTGGGAACTTCTGGTTAGGAAGTGATTCCTGGATAGGCTTTGTGAAAATTACTGGTATTTGCTCTTCACTTTCTTGCCTTTTTTCTAACCAACATCTTCAAGAAAAAGGGGGTGGGGTGGGCTTGGATTTTGCACTTGGAGAATTGTAGTGGCCAAGGTGGCTGGAAACATTATACATAGGTCCTCACTAATTCTGGTGTACTTGACCCCTCTTAGGCTTACATGGTCAGGCCAATGCCCACAGCACAGCTTTGGGAACCATATTATCAGAGGGATCTCAGTTTCGGCCATCTCTTCTGCACCGCGAGCTGGTTCTGGTAGAGGTCAGCCATCTAGTTTGGGGATGGGAGTTGCTCATGACCAAGCTGGCTTCTGTCTTTCAGAGTCTATCTTCAGAGTGCCTGAACCATGGCAACTGGGAGAGTTGTGCAGGATCTAGAAGCCCATCTCAGGCCAGCCCTGTGTGCCATAATTTTAATTTCTTGAGTTCGCTTTCTATTTTGCGTGTGTGTGTGTGTGTGTGTGTGTGTGTGTGTGTATTACATGTATATATGTATACACATAATAGAATACATTTAATATATTTATATATTATAAATATAAATTTATATAATACAATTTTTACATATTTTATTTATTTATTTATTTGGTACTGGGGATTGAGCCCAGGGGCATTCTAGGTCTGAGCTATATTCCCAGGCCTATTTTTTATTCTTTATTTTTTGAAACAGGGTCTTGCTAAGTTGCAGAGGGTCTTACTAAGTAGCTGAGGCTGTCCATGAACCTGGATCCTCCTGTCTCAGCCTTCCAAGTACTGGGATTATAGTTATATGCCACTACACCCGGCTTATAGTCTTAATTTTCTAATTAATTTATTGATTAACCAGACAGTTATTTATTAAATGCCTATGAATATGTAACATTGTGCTAAGAAAATAAGATGGGACACAGGGCACAGGAAGGTAAAAAACAAAAGACCTGTGCTTGTCTTCAAGAAGTCCAGGATCTTTGGGAGAGATAGACATGTAATTTATCATATTTTATATCTGACAAAAATCAAGTGTCAAAAGGTCTAAATCAAGGAATGTGGAAGCTCTGGTGAGAAAAGGCTCAATTCTGTCTATAAGGATTGGAGACCACACCCCTGAGGAGGTGACTGTTGAGGTACCCTTGAGGGATGAATAGAATTTCATTCGAAAATTATAAAAATAATAGTCTTGGCTGCCAAGCTCTTAATTACTTCTATGTGCTGTTGTTGGGGTGACTGGGCTGCCTCACATACTCTGCTTTACTCTTTTTTTTTTATGTGGTGGTGGGGATCAAACTCAGAGCCTCCTGCACTCTAGGTAGTGTTCTAACACTGAGCCACACACACTCAGCTCACACACTTTGTTTTATTTAATTGGAACAATAATGGTAAGGCTAAGTAAGGGGATAGTATTACTATTTTTTATTACTTTTTCAGGTAAAATTGTCACTTAGAGAATTTGATGACCCAGAATTAAGGTGACCCAGTTATTTGGTGGTAGGGAGAGAGGAGAGGAATGTAGATGTAGCTGCGGAACCAGTAGCTTCTATCTCTAGGTGCTATGGAAGCCCTCTCCTGACCCTTGCTTGTGTGTGTGTGTGTGTGTGTGTGTGTGTGTGTGTGTGTCTGTGTGTGTGTATGTGTGTGTGTGTTACTTCAGTTTGAGGCCAGGGGCTTTATTATTTCTGAGCTACACTCTCAGCCCTTTTAATTGTTTGGTTTTTGAAACAGGGTCTTGCTAGGATGCTGAGAGTCTTGCTATGTTGTTGAGGCTGCCCTTGAACCAGTGATCCTCCTGTCTCAGCTTCCCAAGTAATGGGATTATAGGTGTGCACCACCATGCCTGGCTCTGACCCTTGCTTTTAACTAGCCAACCAAATGGGGCATTTCAGGAGTTTGCAAACTAACTAGCCTCAGTGACTATTGGTGGTTCTCAAGGTGTGATGCGGTCCCCAGACCAGTAGCATCAACACCACCTAGGAACTTGTTAGAAGTATAAGCACTTGGATCCCATTCCAGATCTGCTGAGCCAGAAATGGTGGCACAGTGGCACAGCCCTCTGTGTTTTAACAAGCCCTGTGGGGATTCTGCGGCAGGCTCCAGTGTGGGAGCCACTGGCAAAGACGATCTCAGTAACACAACTTTGAGCATTCTCTTAAACTAAAATAGATGCTAAGGAAACATGAGAATCGACTCTAAAAACACACTAGCTAACCGTCAACGGTATCTGAGCATGTGGTAAATTGTGTGTTCCTTTTCCGTGTCTGAAGACTTTTATTGAACACGGTGATGATATGGCACAAGCCAGGCTGGAACAGATTTGGCATAAAAACTTCCCAAATGTCTTTCTCATGGACAAAACACAGAGACGCCCAAAGTTACAGGGAACAGGGGACCAGTGTGCCAAACTCAAGTTCTCCCAGAGCTGAACTACAAAGTCCCACATTGCTTCAGGGGAGCACAGAAGGATGGGTTTCTGCTGAGCGTTACTCACAGAAAGTGGGGCCCAACCTTGAGAACCTCTGATCTGCTTCGGAGAACACGCAGTTTGCAAAGAAATTCAGTTGAAAAAATGGGAGAGATCCTAGTGCCGTGGCACTTCATTCTTTTGAATACTTTGTGAGAAAAAAATAAGAGGGATGAGGGTATTCTGTTACCATGACAACTTGGCCCTGGCTGCCTGATGACACCGTGGAGCTGACAAAGCTTGGCGTCCTGATTCTAGATGAGAAAGACAGAGCTGTTGATTGGGTAGAAATAAGTATTCTTTTGTTCCCTTATAGTCCTGCCACAATGCCTGATTAAAAAAAAAATCCACTAAATTAAACGCAAGCACGCACAGTGACTGTGGTGGATGAACATCTATTCATGCGATCCCCCTACCTAGAAGGCACTCCCCATCCCTGTTTAGTTTCTATTCTCCCTTCCCTGGGTAGCTCCAAACCCACTTCCTCAGGAAAAGGTCCCTGGTGACTGGCCTTCAGTGGACTGCAGCATTTGAAGGCTCCAGCCACTCTTTTCATTCTACTTTGCAACCATTTCTTATACAAACAAACTGTCTCCTCTTTCAAAAGGAAAAAGACAATAAATTTTACTTCCTTGTGCCTTCAGGGTCTATTTAGATCTAAATAGCAAAGCTGTCTGTAATCTTCTTTTCACTTCTCTAGTAAGAAAGAAAAAAAAATGCTAACAGTTATTGACTGTTTATTGTGTATTATACGGATGCTTTTTAGAAATATACTTTTATCGGTGCATTGTAATCACATGTAATAATGAAGTTCAAAGTAATAGGGACTTACATGCACACAGTGCCTGGTGAGCTTCCTCCAGATCCCACCTCACTCCCTTCTCTTCTCCGAACATGATATTGATAATTCCCTATGTGTACGTAGCATCCACTGAAGTGTTTCCTTCATTGTGTTCCTCCCTGCCCCCAGGCATCCCTCCCCTTGGCCCCCTCCATTACTCTACTGGGGATAAAGGAAAACTCCTTTATCTGGAGTCTCTCTTGTATCCTAATTTCTCCCTAGCTTCCGCATAAGAGAGAAAACATATGACCCTTCACCTTCTGTGACTGGCTAATCTCACGTAGCGCAGTATTCCCTACTTTCATTCATTTTCCTGCAAATGACATAATTTTGTTCTTCTTTATGGCTGAGTAGATTATGAAATCGTGGGATATACTCCCAGTGGAATTCCACACCGGTGCTTTTTAAAGTGTGGTCCAAGACCAGCAGCATCAGCCTCACCTGAGAACTCACTAAAAATGCCATTTGGGAGGGCCTTGCTCGATTAGAAACCCTAGGCGGTGAGGCCTAGGAATGTCTTTTTAACAAACCCTTCAGATGATCTGATACACTCCCAGTTTGAGAATCACTGTCGTAAATGTAAGTGCTTCATGTTGTTTTCTTTCAATTTTCTTAATCTAGTAACTATTATATCCCATGTGCAGATGGGGTAACTGAGGCACAGAGAGTGCCAGTGAATTGCTTAAGGTCTTGGTAGTGTATTATTTCCAAAGATGCTAGCACTTTGCTTTCTCCATGTAACTGCCACTTCTCCTATCAAGAGGTGGAAGTTATTTCCCTCTTTGAACTGGACTGGTCTGTGACTTACTTTAACTTATGCAAAGGTGCAAGATGGTGCAAATTCTGATGTTGGCCTTCTGGGGCTACACAGATTCTATTTTCACTTTCCTAGTACTCTCCACATCGAGAAGTCCAGGCTCTCCTTCTGGACATAAGCCATGTGACAGAAAGGACCCTGAGAATGAGCAACTGGGCCATGTGGAGAGAGGCCACGAGGAGAATCAAGGTGTACCAACTGACAGGTGGGAAACACCAAGGGCAAACTGTATCTTGAGATCACCTTGGACCTTCAGCCCAACCTGGTCCAAGAGTTGACTGCAGCCCCATGAACCTTGTTAACACTGCATGGAACAGAGACCTGTTCGCTGAGCCCGGGAAGACTTCCCAACTCATAAAATTCAGGGCAATAAAGTAGTGTTGCTTTAAGCCACTGAGTGTTGGGATAGTTTGCTATGCAGCAAAAAAGAACTGATATAGTCATATATTTGTCTATGGTGAATCCTAGAGTCCAACCCAGACAGCTTAATTTAGAAATGTTCATCTTAACCATTGCTCTTTGTTTACTTTTATACCAAAACAAAACAAAACAAATAAAAAAAAACAAGCAAAAAAACAAACACAAAACAAAATAAAAACTCCTCGATTTGTTTGAGTAGAGGGCTACAGATCAATATCCTTCTGACTATAGCCTCAAAAATTCTTGGCAATTAGCAAGTCAAATCAAACAGCACAAAAATGTATACTATAACACGACAAAGAAGAATTTAAATCTAGGAAGGAACATTTGATTAAACATTTAAAAAATCAATGCAACAATCACACTAGCAATAAGAGAGAAAAATCAAATGATAAGTTTCAGTAGATGCCGAAAAAAAACATTTGACAAAACTTAATACCAGCTTGTGATAAAAATTCTCAGAACATTAGAAATAGAAAGAAACTTCTACAACCTGATAAAAGGCATCTTCAACAAAACTATTTCTACTCTGCTTACAGATCTAGGGAACTAATATTGATACCTGACATCTATTGAATGCTTACTATGCTCCAGACCTTAATTCAAGTGTTATCCTGTTTGATCCTCTAAATAACCCTATGAGATACATACATATTATGATTATCCCATCTGGAGGATAAGAAATGATACATGAAGACATCAACTAATCTACGTGGGATTACACTGCTAGTAAGAGGAGGAGCTTAGACAGTCTGACTGCAAGGCCCAGGCACTCAGCCCCTGCAGTAGGTGCCCATCTTCTCATCTGAGATTTGACTTTATGGCTTAGGTTAAAGAACAGGCTTCTAGGTACAGGTTGAGCCCTGGTTATGCATTAGGAAAGCTTGTAGAGTTTTCAAAAGCCACACATATTTGCAGGGCCACGCTACATGGTGTATCAGTTACACATGGTTGTATATGAATGGAGCTATATTTTAGGTTCCCAACTTCAGAGATTTTGATTCTGTGACATGAGGCTGGGCCAGGACATCTCATTTGCATTTTTTTTTTTTTTTTTTTTTGTGGTACTGAGGATGGAACCCGGGGGCATTCTACCTCTGAGCTACATCCCCAGCCCTAATTTTTATTCTTTATTTTGAAACAGGGTCTCACTAAGTTGCGGAGGGCCTCACTAAGTAGCTGAGGCTGGCCGTGAACCCAGATCCTCTGGTCTCAGCCTCCCAAGTACTGGGATTACAAGTGTGCGCCACCAC
>PVLC010034498.1:0-16874 GCA_004027655.1 Graphiurus murinus
TGTAATCCCAGCATTCGGGAGGCTGAGACCGGAGGATCCGGGTTCAAGGCCAGCCTCAGCTACCTAGTGAGGCACTCTGCAACTTAGTGAGACTCGGTTTCAAAATAAAGAATAAAAAATAGGGCTGGGGGTGTAGCTCGGAGGTAGAATGCCCCTGAGTTCAATCCCCAGTACCGCAAAAAAAAAAAAAAAAAAAAAAAAAAATTCTGATAAGATTCAGTTCACAAGGGTTCTTTTCAGAAATTTTTGTTTTTTGCATAACTGGGGATTGAACCCAAGGGCATTCTACCTCTGAGCTACACCCCTAGACCTATTTTTTATTCTTTATTTTGAAGTAGGGTCTCACTTAATTGCAGAGTGCCTCACTAGGTAGCTGAGGCTGGCTGCAAACCTGCGATCCTCCTGTCTCAGCCTCCCAATACTGGGATTACAAGCATGCGCCATCACACTCAACTTCCAGAAGTTTTTTTCTGAACACAGGGTGAACTGAAGAGCCATTCTGCTTATCTCACATGTATCCTCCCCCAGATTATAGTAGAATTTGCAACCATTTTAAACTGGGACAAGATAGGGTACAAGTAAATAAAAATGCTAAAATAACTATTGTACATTGTGTACATCTGTGTACATATGCCAACTATTTTTTGTTTTGTTGTTTTTTGGCACTGGGGATTGAACCCAGGGGAATAGCTCTACTTCCAACCTATACTCCCAGCCTTTTTTATTTGAAACAGGGTCTTACTTTGTTGCTCAGGCTGACCTCTAACTTGGAATCTTTCTATCTCAGCCTCCCAAACACTGGGATTATAGGTGTGTACCACCATGCCCAGCTGTATTATTTTATATTGTTGTATTTTTCCAACTTATATTGTTGTATTTTTTACCTGTTGGTTGAACAGAATCTACTGGTTGAGTAGGCAGACATGGAACCCACATTATATGGAGGGCTGACCATACATATTCATTTTGGTGACTTTACCAGACAGTAAGTTCCTCATGGGCAGGGACTCTATACATTTAGCACAGAAACTGGCATCTAGTAGGTACCCAATATTTGATGTGTGTGTACAGGAAGAAATTGGCATGACCAGAGAGAACTGAGATGTAAGATAAGAACCTGAATTTGTGTGGTAGTGGTGAAATCCTGAATTTTGTGGTACTAGGGGTGGAATCCAAGCGCATCTACCTCTGACCTAAACCCCAGCCCTATTTTATTCTTTTATTTTGAAGCAGGGTCTCACTAAGTTGTGGAGAGCCTCACTAAGCTGTTAAGGCTGGCCACAAACCTGCAATCCTCCAGTCTCAGCCTCCCAAATGCTGGGATTACAAGCGTGTGCCACCATGCCCAGCTGTGATATATTAATTTTAAAGGAAAAAAAATCAACAGAACTTGATGACTAGTAAGAAGGCAATAATGCTTGACTAGCTGGACATACCCCCTGACTCAGAGAGGAAGTCGAAGACAGCTAAATCTTTAAACCTCAATGACTAATGGTTAGTTTTGGGGAAATACAGTTATGTTAGTTGTAGATACATTGGTTGGAGATGATAAAGGGACATCCAAAGAGTTGTGTGGGGGAGACAAACTATAAAGTCACCTTCTGAATTTTAGTTTGTGTGTGTGGTACTGGAGATTGAGCCCTGGGACATTCTACCTCTGAGCTACAGGGTTGCACTAGGTTGATTAGTCTCACTACTTACTGAGGCTGTCCTTGAACCTATGATCCTACCGTCTCAGCCTCCCAAGTACTAGGATTACAGGCATATGCCACCATGCCTGGCTAATTATTTTATTATTTTGGGTATTAGGGTTTGAACCCAGGGGCATTCTACCCCCAAGCTACATCCCAGACCTTTTTAGTTTTTATTTTGAAATAGGGTCTAAGCTGGGCGTGGTGGTGCACGCTTGTAATCCTAGCATTTGGGAGGCTGAGACCAGAGGATCCAGGTTCGAGGCCAGCCTCAGCTACCTAGTGAGGCATTCTGCAACTTAGTGGGACCCTGTTTCAAAATAAAGAATAAAAAATAGGGCTGGGGGTATACCTCGGAGGTAGAATGCCCCTGAGTTCCATCCCCTATACTGAAAAAAAAAAAAAAAAAAAAAAAGACCCTGTTTCAAAATAAAGAATAAAAAAATAGGGCTGGGGGTATAGCTCGGAGGTAGAATCCCCCTGGGTTCCATCCCCAGTACCACACACACACACACACACAAAAATAGGGTCTAAGTTTCTCAGGGTCTTGCTAAGTTGCTGAAGCTGGCTCAGACCTGTAATCCTCCTGCCTCAGTCTCCCAAGTATTGGGATTACAGGTGTCCATCACTACACCTAGCTACCTTCTGATTTTTTTGATATGCTAGCTTTACAGTAGACAACCAATACCATTTCCAAATAGCCAAGAGAGTCAAACAATAGGCAGAATTTCACTTCTTTGATTTATTAAAGATGACAATGAACTGTTAGGCTTGGCAAGAATTACAGCAAGTGAAAAATTCAGTTCAAAACATGAGTTGTATGCTCACAGAATATCTCAACTTAGATTCTTGCTCCTTTTGTGTTAATTCAACAAAGGCTCTAAAACTTTGGCAGAGAAAGTCAACAATGGCCTTATTTAAAGGGCAAATGTTTTCCTTCCACTCTTCTGCAATATCTTGAATCTTGCCTCCACCTTGTAAGCAAATGACCTATTTTTCTCTTTGATACATAGGAAAGAACACTTCTTCCCTTCCATTGCATTCAGAAGGAACTCTCTTCAGTGCATTCAAAAGCTTCTCCCCACACAGCAGGGGATTCGCAGATACTGTTAAGTTACAAAGTGCTTTCAAAACATCTCATTCCCTGCCCTCTCTCAAGTAAATAAATAAATGGGTATTTAGACAGTGATGACAGCATAGTGCCACTAAAACATGCAATCTACAGGGATGGGGTGCAGGAAGTGGAAGATAATACAGGAGCATGTAAGACTGCTGAGTCCAGCTTTGATTCTATTTTGATAGGAAAAGAGCAGGACAATGAAAGAGTTTGTCTCTCCTCCAGTGTAGTGACTTGGAGTCAGGAGCTGGACTTGAAATTCAAACCAAAACTGGAAGTAGAGCTCATCATTCTTACGACCTCTGAGTCTGAATTTGGTCTGAATCTCACTAACCCTTAGTGAGACTTGAGTTTTGTGGGGTCATTCCCAAGGTTCCTTGAAGGGCATGGGAGCTTCTAGTCAGCCCTTCACTAAGAACTAGAAGAACAGCCTCAGGGTCTTCCAGACTGGACACAGCCTTCTCACCTCAAGTGTAAGGCAGAGGAATCAACACCTTGGACCAGTTCTTGCATGTCCCCTCATTCTGGGAGAGCCTCGGCTTTGACTGTCACCTTCATGCCTCTTCCACTTCTGCGTGAGACCCTTTGTTACCTCCAGCTCAGGCACTTATCAGCTTCCACCAACCATGTGCAACTTTCTGTTCCGCTTTCTGGGGCAGTACCCAGGCCATTTTTTCCTATTAGCAACCAACTATGGGAAGACAGGTATACAGGAAGAAGTCAGTCCCAGAACAAAAGTACTGTGGGCTTTAGTTCACTGAGCTGCCAGCACTCTGAGAAGCAGCTCTGACCAGTGTTTTACATAGAGGTTAGGAGCTCTAGCAACTTCAAGAACACCGTAAACATCCCAGGTCCATCCAAGAACTCTTCTCATCAAAATACATACTAAAGTGGGAAGCGAGAGTATGTGAACATCAGTGATATAAAAAGGATGACTGAACCTATGAGTATTATTGGACTAGAAACAGAGTTAAGTGCATAATCGGCATAAAGGCTCATTATTCCAAAAATGCAGGACATTCATATTCACATTCACAAATCGTCACGTTCTCTAACACTACTAGTAGGGGGATGGTTTAACCCCAACTTTGAGAAGAGAAACTAAGGCAAGAGATTAGTCATCAGCGAGGATCCCAGCTCTGCTACAGGAAGAAGACAGAGAGTGGAGCTGGGCTGTATCTTTACTCACAACCAGAGTGGCCATCAAACAGGACAGAGCAGTAAGGGACCCACTAGTAAGAGATGGATGGGGTCCTGTCCTCACCTTAGGATGACATCAGGGACTTACCTGACAGCTCATGCCTGCATTCAAAAGGTAGGCTAACTAAGAGACCTGAACACCTAAGAGAGGCCAACAGCTCCTCTAGCCGAACGCATGTTCCCCAAGGAACAGCTGTAGCCTCATTTATGCTGTGGTGCAGGCTATAAATGGGCCTGGCGTAAGCCTTAGGTTTGTTCTTTGCTTTAAGCCCACTAGCGTAGACGAAGAAAGTTAGCTTGTGGTGTCATCTACGCCTATAATATTTCAGATAGGAAAGTCATGGCTGCCTCCTTGAGGTCTCTGAGGATTCTGGGACGGTAATGATTCTGTTCTTATAGGCCCCTGGGCCCCCATACCTAACTAAACTGGATGGAATGTCTGTGATGTAGTCCTTTTCTCTGCTGCTTCTCCTCAGGGCATAGTCTGACCCTATTCCAGGACTGGAAGAGAGAAAACTCCATCCCCCTGTTTTAGCAGCAAAGGAGAAGAGTTTGTTGAGAAAGGCCTGGCTCAGAATCTCCAGAACTAAGACAAAATAAAAATGGAAGTGATACTCAGGATGCATCTGCAGTCAGATCCCATCCTAGTGGAGAAGGCCATGGATGGCAAAAGGATGGGGTTTTGCTGTCTATTCCTCTGACAGAGGCACTAGAAGCTCAAGGATTCAAGTGTCAGTCCTTATGGGAATACCTGGTGCCTACAAATTATCTGTCATGACAGACTGGACCCATCAACCTAAAAAAGGTTGATCACACACAGACAAGTCATTAAAAAAAAAAATGGTAATAATAATAATAATAAAAGCCCCAACTGGGTAAAGTCCTTAAAAGGGTGGCTCAGCTCTGCATTATGTGTGACCCCGGCCTCTAGAGAGAGGGTTTAATGTTCTTTCTTCATGTGGTCTCCAGGATGGTGGCCTCTAGGGCCAAGGCTTCAGTGGGTTCCTCCTCGTAGTCTGACACGTAGGACTCCAGGCTCTGCTTGGCCAGCAACTCCCGCCGGGCCTGCAGCCGCTCACACCGGGGACAGCTTCCAGACTTGAAACAAGCCTTATGATAACATGCTTTACACTCTATTCAAGTTGGAAAGGTGAGAGAAAGAAGAAAACGATTTGTATTATCGAATGCTAGAAGCAAGTCGCTGCCGCAGCCCCCCTCACCACCATGGCTAGGCACTCTGGAGGTGGAACGCAGGAGTTGCTGAATCAAATCAAACTCTTGCTAATGGGGGAGGCCCATGGGAAACAATTCACTTTGTTCAGTCCTTGCTTGCCCCACTCCTAGCTCCAGCCCTCACCTTCACAGGTCCGGCACTTATGGAGCTCAAAAGGAAAGATGATGTCATCCTCATTCTGACAGAACTCACAGATGAAGCCCTTGGCTTGGCAGAGCTGGGGAGGAGAGACAGGTAGCAATATGAGGGATTGGCAGAGGCAGGTGGACTCCAGGGAGATGATGGGCAAAACATAAAAGAAACTGTGAAGCTGGGTGTGGTGGTGCACACCTGTAATCCCAGTACCTAGGAGGCTGAGACTGGAGGATCACAGGTTTGAGAACAACTTCAGCAATTTAGTGAGATTCTCAGCATCTGAGAGACCCTATTTCAAAATAAAAAATAGATCCAGGCGTGGTTGTGCACACTTGTAATCCCAGTACTTGGGAGGCTGAGGATCCGGGTTCACGGCCAGCCTCAGCTACTTAGTGAGGTACTCTGCAACTTAGCGGGACCCTGTTTCCAAATAAAGAATAAAAATAGTGCTAGAGGTATAGCATGGAGGTAGAATGTCCCTGGGTTCAATCACTAGTGTAACACACAAAAAAATTTTTTTAATTAAAAAATTAAAAATAAAAGGGCTAGAGTTATAACTCAGAGGTGGAATGCCCCTGGGTTCAATCCCCAGCACTACAAAAAAAAAAAAAAAAAAAAAAAAGAATGAAAGAGAGAGAGAGAAAGAGAAGGAAAAGAAAAACGAAACTTTGAGTGGGATGAAGGGTTCTACTTCTTATAGTGAAGAAACTGGGGCTGGATTTAGGATAATATGTATCATTATTATTTTCATTTCAGAGACAAGATAATTGAGGCTTACCTCAGAGAGAGCAAATTTTTCTTTTAGTCACAAAGATTGAAAAAAATGAAGCCAAGACTCAGATTAGAATCCCTCTCCAAACCAGGGTTCTCCCCTCACATATGACGATTCGCTAGTGAAGGCTGCTCTGTCCTGCCCTGAGCTTCCCAGAGCTGTCAGGAACAATTCCTCTTCTAATTTTAGGTCTTCAGAGCTGGATGATTTTGCTGTTTACAAATCTAGAGAACAGCAACCCTTTCCAGTTCCTCTCACAGCATCCACTGGCCATTTCAATTTTCTGGACTAAACAGCAAGAACCCAGGGTTCTCCCCACTCCTTGCTTCTCAAAGCAAGGGCTTGATTGAATGCCAGAGTAAGACTTTCTCACCATGCATCGCTCTACATGGGCAGCCCCTGCCTTGGTGAGCTCAGCAAGCCGGGGCCCCAGTTCCCCCTTCCTGGTTGCAGTCAGGTCATTCAGCGAGTACAGGTGGAGATCCTCTGTCAGGTGGCCTGGAACTGCATCAAAGGAATCTAGAAGCCTAGAGGAAAAGCGTGTGCAGGGAGGGAATGAACATTTGGAATGGCACATCACAGAAAATCCCTATTCAGAGGCAGGAGAGAAAAGTTAATGACAGTGGGCAACATTCAGCTGGCACAGGTGTCTGGATGGCAGGAGTGACTTATTTATAACCTCCTGCAGAGAGCTCCATGCCAGCTTGCAAAGAGTGGTGGCCTGCTCTGGGAAGAGTAACCACATATTTCCTTCTCTAGAGAGGATACAGATAAAGTTGCTGCTGTGGCTTTTCATTTATCATTTCTGGACTTTTCTTTCTTCACATAACACAAAAGCCAACTGCTGGGACATGTCCCTGTTGGAGATATTAACACAGCCAGAGGACTCTGGCCTCCACGCGAGACTTACTCTTTAGCTAGTCGGCAAGTCTTAAACATGTTCTTCATGTGATACAGCTGGACCCGCAGGAGCTGAAGAGAAAGACACTGAGGTTGGTGGGTGGTGGAATAGAGGAGAGAATTAACTGTTAGAAAAACCCGTGCCTTTAAACCTTGGGGTCTGGAAGCTGTAGATGCAGCAGCCAGTCAGACTCTCCTCTGTACCTGACTAACAACTTGTTTCAGTGATCTCCAGTCAGGGAAGGCCCCTCTGCCAGGTCAGTTTGCCCAACCACACAGATGGTAGCAGCTGGATTCGAATTCAAATTTGAATTCTGGAATCCCAATTTCCCTCCCTATTCTCCACCTAGTAATATTTTCAGTGAAGGGAGAAATTTTGCTTTTGCTATCAAACACTATCTATAGCTTCAGAGCTGTCATTACCAGGTCTGAGGCTCTGACTAGACAGATACTTGGAAAATGGAAGAGAATAAGAAAACATTAGAGGGCTGGAGATGTTGCTCAGAGGCAGAGCACATGCCTAGCATGCCTGAAGGCACTGGGTTCCATCTTTAGCACTGCCCCCCGCCCAAAAAAAAAACAGAGTACACAGAACATGAGTGCTGAGATACTACAGCTCTGACATAATGACAAGGACAGTGATCTTGGGAAACCCAATGGAACACAGAAAGTGGAGGAAGGGAGAAAGGTAAGAATCCATTATGTGGCCCTTCCAAGGGTCTTACTCGGACTTGATTGAGCAGCTTGACCTTCCTGTAGAGGGCGCTATTGATGTCCTGCACATTGAAGAGAGGGTCGTTCCAGATCTTAATGAGCAGGTCCTTGGAGAAATTGCTGACGTAGTACTTGCTGAAGTCCCACTTGCGCAGGATCCGGCTAGGGATGACCATCTGGGCATTCTCATGGCAGCACTGACAGAAGTACTTGCCCAAGTACTCACAGTACCGCAGCCGCTTGATATAATCTGGAAAACCCAGAAAGCCAAAGGGCCAGATGTGACTTTCCTGTCTACAAGCTGATGAATGGTGTGTGAGATCCACAAAGCTGGCAGAAACCCATACAGTGGGGTCTGTGGTTCCTATGTCCCATACTAGAGGCCACTGGGGAAACAGTCTGCCAAAGCTCTAAGAACCTAGCTGGAAGTACCCGATTTCCTCCAGTACCTAGTTCTGGTAATGTATTCCCAGAGGTCACCTCTCTTGGACTGCAGTGCTCTTGCCTGCTCCTCCCCCTCCAGGCCCTTCTCTCTTCCCCTCTGACAGGGCCCCTCGCCCTGAGGTGTGGGAGAGGGCAGAGTCCTTGGAGTTCAGTGCTAGAAGAAACTCACCAGGGTCAGTGCGGATGCCACATCCTGCACAGCGGTAATTCTGCTTGGCCACAGCAATCTTCCTCCTACAAGAAGGCAAAGGAGAGGGGATGGACAGACAACAGCTGCAAGAGGACTCTTTGAGGGGCAAAGGACGAGGACATAGACAAGAAGTCTTGTTCAGTACAGGAAGAGGGGGAATTCACCTATTTTTTTTTTAAGAGTTGGATAAAATAAACCCACTAGGGGAACCGATTCAAACTGAGCATGATAGGAGTTGGGTCTCAGCAGTGACTCTCCCCAGTAATAAGCCACACTTGCTGTACAAATGTAAGGGATGAGAAACAGTCAAGAGGAAAGAACAATAGGAGAGAAAAGCATCCAGGCATCTTAAAAAGAGGACAAACCAGTTTGCTCCTGAGGAGCTAACTATGAGGAGGTAGGCAACAGGTTAGGAATGCCAGGGGGAAAGGCCTCATTCCTAATTAGCTCTGGGAAGGTAACAGCCGCACAGGAACTCTGAAGAGTAAAGAATGAGGATACAGGTTAAAAGAATTTATTTATTTGGCGGAGGGTACTGAGGATTGAACCCAGAGACATTCTACCTTCAAGCTACACCCCCAGGCCTTTTATTTTTTGTTTTTAAACAAGAGTCTTGCTAGGTTGCTGAGTCTTACTACATTGCTGAGGCTATCCTTCAACCTATCATCTTTCTGTCTTAGCCTCCCAAGTACTGAGTTACAGGTGTGTGCCACCACACCTGGATAATGGCTCACATAGGAAGATTGCAGGTTCAGAGCCAGCCTAGCAACTTAATGAGATCCTGTATATAAGTAAAAAATAAAATAGGCTGGGCGTGGTGGCACATGCCTGTAATCCTTGTACTTGGGAGGCTAAGATAGGAGGATTGCAGGTTCGAGGAAAGCTTCAGCAAGTAGTGATACTCGTATCAATCTATGAGACCCAGTTTCCAAATAAGTAAAATCAGGCTGGAGTGTAGCTCAAAGGTAGAATGTCTTTGGGCTCATCCCTACAGTACCACACAAAAAAAGGAGGGGGGAGGGCTGGGGTGTGTCTCAGAGATAAAATCCTCTGAGTTCAATTCTCAGCACCAAAAAAAAAAAAAGACAAAAATGGGCTGGGCACAGTGGCACATGCCTGTAATCCCAAAATGTGGAAGGTTGAGGCTGCAGAATCACAGGTTTGAGGCTAGATTCAATAACTTAGTGAGACCCCCAGCAACTCAGTGAAACCTTGTTTCAAAAAAAAAAAAAAAAAATAGGGCTGGGGGTGTAGCTAAGAGGTAGAATGCCTCTGTGTTCAAACTCCAGTACAACAACAAAAATCTCAGTACTTGGAAGGCTGAGACAGATAGATTCTAGGTTTAAGGACAGCCTCAGCAATGTAGTGAGACCCTGTTTCAAAACAAAGAATGAAAAAAGGGCTGGGGGCATAGGTTCAATCCCCAGTACCACACACACATGAAAAAACAAAAATGGATAATCCTCTTCCTCTGCTTGCTTTGTTTTTTCCTTTTCCTTTTTTTTTTTTCCCCTTAAACTCCTGGGGTCAAGTGATCCTCCTGCCTCAGCCTCCGAGTAGCTGGGACTACAGGTGCATGCCATGGCACCTAACTCTTCCTCTGCTTTTAAATAAACAGAATTGTGTAGGAAGTATATAGCTGGAGGCAGAAACAAGAAGGTAAAAAGACAGCTCTAACTGTCTAAAAAGAACGTATCCATTTTCCAAAGGGCACAGCCTATGGCTACTCACGTTGGGGCTGGATGAACATTGAAAATGATCTGAGGCCGAGGCGGGGCCCACTCCAGGTTGCCTCGAACACGGATACGCAGCTTATAGATGTCTGCATGCTGCCCATCATCTGGAGAGATGGGCAGTGAATCAGGGATGGGCAGGAGCTGTAGAAGAAAAGCACAGGTGAGCTAGAAGGGACAGTCTAGGGGACGCATATGCATAGCCCTTTGGGGCATGACAGATGCAGAGCTAATGGGAGACAATAAGGAACACCACGGGCTACAGGCTTCAGAGAACCTTGGCTTCAAAACAAACCATAAGGCACCAGGGCACTAGAAACAAGGGCCTTGCATACCAAGATGCAAATAGAGACAGCATCCCAGGGCAGTGGCGGCCACTGGTGATGCAGCCCCTGCACTCATCCAGGACCCTGGGTTTGCCAGGATGCTTCATGACTTAAAGACTCAACTGCAGAGCAAGTAAGAGACTGAACAATTTACTTTTTCTGGCTCCAAGGTGGTCATAAAACAAGAGTTCTACCTCTGAGTCTAGTGAACAATCATGTGGAATAAGGACAGTGAAGGAGCCATTATACTTCGCTTTGACAACTGTTAGAAGAAACCTAGGCAAGTAGCCATTCCCTTACTTCTTCATTCAATACACTGGTAATAAATGGCTTTCATGAGTAAGGAAGGGAACACACAGGGTCATTCTATACTGTGAGAAAAAAGAACAAGGTAAGAAAAGCTCACAGCTTCCTGGGCAGGGAAAGTGATGAAGAGGCTACCTTCTGAGGGGCATCATGTTCCGGGACTAGCCACTCCAGCTCCGAGGCGGCAGGAAGCTGCATCCCCTCAAACTGCTTCAGGAGCCCCATGGCCACGGCCTCAGCAGATGTGGAATGCAGGAAGCAGTGCGAGCTGAAAAGGAGAGAATCAAGGAAAGCTGAGCAGAGAGAAAAGACAGGCAGACGGGAACCTTCCCGTCAGGATCTGAGACCATACTTGCAGCATCCCTAGTCTGTTCAACTTCTCTACTCATCATCTTCAGACAGACACAAGGTACAGTGAGAAATATACTGGCCTTACAGTCCTAAGACTCAGATTCAAATCCCACTTATTAGCATTACATGGCACTACTAGATAAGGGCCCTACAACTTCCTTTTTCTAAACTTTAGTTTCTTTAACTGCAAAATGGCCATACCTGTCTACAAAATAAAGTGAGTAAAACTGCTTTCTGGAGTATAAAGGCTATAGTTTCTCCAAAATGAACAAATATTTCCCTTAGTTGGATCTACAATATGAAACTTGTTCAACTTGATTTCATGATAAAAAATCATGATCACATGCATGCCTGTAATCCCAGTCCTTGGGAGGCTGAGAACTCAGGAGGATCACTGGTTTGAGGCCAACTTCAGCAACTTAGTGAGACCCTGTTTCAAAATAAAGAGGGCTGGGGGTATAACTGGAAGGTAGTACACCCCTAGGTTCAATCCCCAGTACCCCTCAAGACCCCCCCCCCATACACACACATCACTATCATTGTTCTCTCTCAATATCTGATCATCTAGGACCTATGGTTATGAGCAGAGTCAGCACAGAAGGAACGATTCACACTGCAAGCTTTGCCTCCATGAGAATCCACCCCATTTTTACCAAAAATCTTCACCTTCTCTCTTCCCTTGGGCTCACCACATCAGGCAGGCCCATCACTAGAACCTGGCCTTCTGAACTGGGATGGCTTTTCCCACAGCTTTCCCTTCCATCCATCTAACAAGAACTAGGTTTACTTCTCCACATACCCCAAGGTTTTGTTTTGTTTTAAAGGTACTCACAAGGACTGGGAGGAAGTGAAGGATTTACTGTTTGAAGCTGTGCTCCTTCTGATGTCAGCGTCTAAATGGAAACCAGAGATGAAGGGAGCAGGTAATGGAAAGGGAGGAGGTGAAGTATAATGGAAACTATCACAAGGTATTGCCAACTAAGCACTCATGGTAGCAGCTAGGGGCTATGTTCTATGCAGGGTAAGGAGCAGGTGAAGCTCTAAATACACTTATAATTTGGCTCTATCCAAGTTACAACCAGGCTGAATTAGTAACATTTTGCACAGCACTGAAAAGGTCAAAGTGGTTATAAACCCAGGTGGAAACAGGGACTCAGATTTGGTGTAAAACAGTAAGTTGAGAAATGGAGGCATCCTAAGGCACACAGGGACACAACACCTAGCAAGCAGGAACACAAAATAGTACCTCAGATCTCTTCCTCATTCTCTAATTTCAAGATTTCTTAAATGGTAAACTTGCACTCTATCTGGTTCTATTTTTTTTAATGTAAGAATTACATTAACACAACTTGGATCATAGGAGTTACTTATTAAATGTCTGTAGAATTGAAAGTTTTATTCTAATTTTTCACCCTTATTGCCATTACCCTTGAATGTTAGAAGTTTTCTATATCCTCAAAAAGGCTCTGTGGAAGATTTCGTTCCTGACTGATAGCACAGGGAGGAAAAGAACTTCTCTGTGGCTTAGCAACTCCCTGAAGATGCCTGGTAACCAATGCCTTTTCAGAGATTGTCAACATGATCTTTACTACAGAACTCTTAGGCATAACTCTAGGAAACAACAGAAAACTTTCCAAAACTCATTTCTGATCAAGAATTCCAAAGAGGACTTCTAATAATTAGATGCCTGAACTTCCAGAGACTTCATTTACCCAAATAAATTGGGGGGAGGGGATGTAAAATATAGAAGTCATATTTAGCCAGGCACAGTGGTGCACACTTGTAATCCTAGTACTTGGGAGGCTGAGACAGGAGGATCCCAGGTTCAAAGCCAGCCGTGGCAACTTAGGGAGGCTCTCAGCAACCTAGTGAAACTCTGTTTCCAAATAAGAAATAAAATTGGGCTAAGAGTGTGCCCTGGGTTCAATCTCCAATACCAAAATAAATAAAGTCATATTCAAGGTAGAGATTAACTAAGTCATAAAAAATAAAAAGACTGTTTTGCTAAATCCCTTCTTTCACTTTCTTGGATGCCCAGTGAAAGGCTTTTTTTTTTCTCCTTATTTGAACCTATACAACCATCGGTCTGGGCTCCTCAACAGAGCTACACTTATATGACATCATTCTGATTGGGCCATGAGTGGCTCCATTGTTCCTCACACATTTCCACTCTATATAAATTTTTTGTATGGATGACTAGATTATAAAATATCCTGTGAGGAAATGAGACTTTGTCTAATTCTTCTTTTGATTCTAAAATACTTAATACATAGCTGTGTGTGTGTGTATGTGTGTATATTTGAATAATACTGTTAACAAACTAATGACTTCAAAGCTATAATCACAAGTAGGTTAACAGAATTGAAATCTGAAATCTGTTGATTAGGTTTTTTTTTTTTTTCCAGTACTGGGGATTGAACCCAGTGGCATTCTACCTCCAAGCTATATCCCCAGCCCTATTTTTTAATCTTTATTTTGAAACAGGGTCTAAGTTGTGGAGAGCTTCACTAAGCAGCTGAGGCTGGCTGCGAACCTGGATCCTCCAGTCTCAGCCTCCCAAGTACCAGGATTACAAGTGTGTGCCACCATGCCCAGCTGTTGATTAGTTTTAATTTGCTCTTGAAGCACAGAAAAATGAGACCCTAACCAAGTTTTTGCTGGTATTTAACAAGGCCTGTTTTACTTAATAAGGATGTTCATCAATATCACATTTTCTGCCTGAACTTGGCTGCCACCAAAATCCAGATCCCAAAGCACTGCTAGTTGTCTAGATTCATTGTCACCAGTGCTAGTGCAAAAAAGAAAAAGAAGTCTAAGTGACAGGAGGCTAGACCTTCACACACCACTTGGTTTACAACACTGATTTGGGTAACACTTACACTGCCTTGGAGTTTTCAGTAAGTCTAGCTTTGTCCTAGTAACTCTCAGCGTGCTTTGTACATAACAGGTTTTCAGAAAATAACTCTTAAATGAATTACTGACTAAAAGCAATTAAAAGATTTTCAAATTTCATCTTGTTTAGAAAGAATAGAGAAGAAAAAAACAAAAGAAAATCTTAGACAGATATCCTTGAATAAGAAGCTAACCAATTTTGTTATTTTAGGACCAGGCTATTGAAGAAAACACTACACACGAGAGAGAAGAGGTGGCTGACAATTCATGGTTGCTAAGGAAACCACTTTCTCCATAAAAACGACAATCACATGCCACAAAATGACATTCAATCAACAACAGACCACATGTATAACAGTGGTCCCATACAATTATATTGCCTAGTGACACATAGCTATCTTAGTTTAAGTATACAGTCTGATGTTCACACAAAATTGCCCAATGACACATTTCTCAGAATGCATCCCCATATTTAAGCATTGCATGACTGTATTTAGCAGTTCTTCATCCTCACAGAGAAGAAGCCTTTTTTTCTTTGAGGAAAAAAAAGTCATTCTCTTCTCTTTAGAACATATAATCAAGTCTCACTTTATAATGTTTCTTATTCTTTTTCACCAGAGATACACAGGGGTCAGAGAAGTATGTGGAAGGGACTTCTTAGCCAATCAGGAATAGTTTTAGGAGTGTGAAGGACTACAATGCTTCCGGGGTAAGGATCTTACCCCAGGGGCAGAGCAGAGGCAGAAGGGGACCTGACACCTGACACTGGTCGAGTACACAACATGTACTCTAACGAGCCTGTGCCACATCCTGCTGACTTTCTGGTCAGTTCGAGCAGATGACTAACTTACTGTGGGTAGATCACTGTTGTGGGAGGATGAAGTAGACCAGGGTCTAAGACAGATCATCAAGAAATAAAGAGGAAGGAGGAGGACATTCAACTAGACGGATACCAAATGAGAGAAGACTTGAGAAAGGAGTTTGAGAATATTCACCTTTCAAGTGAATTTAACATTATGAATTTTTTTGAACTCAGGGGCATTCTACCGCCGAGCTACACCCCCAGCCCTATTTTTTAATTATCTTGAAACAGGGTCTCACTAAGTTGCAGAGGGCCTCACTAAGTAATGAGGCTGGCTATGAACCTGCAATCCTCCTGTCTCAGCCTCCCAAGTACTGAGATTACAAGCCAATGCCACCATGCCCAGCTATTATGAAACTCTTTAATCTTTTGTACAAACAAACATATTATTTCCAAGAGAACTGATTTCGAGTGCTTCTGATGCTCTAGATAGAATAAGCCTATTATTATGGCTGAAAGAGTGTTAAAAAATATAAAACAGAGCCAGCCGTGGTGGTGCATGTTTATAATCCCAGTACTTGGGAGGCTGAGACAGGAGGATCGCAGGTTCACGGCCAGCCTCAGCTACTTAGTGAGGCCCTTCACAACTTACTGAAACACTATTTCAAAATAAAAAATAAAAAATAGGGCTGGGGGTGTATCTTGGAGGCAGAATGTCCCTGGGATCAATCCCCAGTTCTGCACACACACAAAATCATAAAGAATGCAATAGTAGAAATAATGCTAAGAACATACACAAAATTGCCAATTCCAATCTCAAAGACTTGTGGGGTAAGGGTTGGGGGGACCCAGTAGAGAGAGCAACAAGAGTTGTATGCATGTATTTTTCTAACATTCTGTACCCTATTAGGATATAAAATTACAATGTGCCCAATAATAAATAAATAAATAAAAATAGTGCTGGGGTTGTATCCCAGAGGCAGAATGACTCTGGGTTAAATCCCAAGTATAAAAATAAATAAATAACCCTATCTTTCTTGAAGCAAAAAAAAATTGTGATTGTAAATACATTAGAAATCAGTTAAAAAGTGACTTAGGATAATTACTTCTCAAGCAGCAGAAGACTAATATTAGAATAAATTACAATAATTAATTCAGGAGTAGAGAAAAAGGAACTTAATTGCTTTTATGTCTTTAAACCATGAGCTAAGCTTATATAATAATTTCAAATTCTAGTGGCTAACTCCATTAACAGTCATAAACAACTGTTTATTAACATTACTAAAAGTTCTGAGCCAGGCATGGTGGCACACACTTGTAATCTCAGCACTTGGGAGGCTGAGATAGGAGGATTGCAGGTTCGAGGCCAGCCTCAGCTTCTTAGTGAGTCCCTCCTCAACTTAGTGACCCTATTTCAAAATAAAGAATAAAAAATAGGGCTGGGGGTATAGCTCGGAGGTGAATGCCTCTGGGTTCAATATTTAGTACCAAAAAAAAAAAAAAAGTTCTGAGATTTTGTTTGTTTGTTTGTTTTGCAGTACTAAGGATTGGACCCAGGGTCTAGCTTGTGCTAGGCAAGAGCTCTATGACTACATCCCCATCCCTCTGAGTTTTTCTTGTTGTCGTCTGTGTTTCAAAGCCATTTTGAAAATTATTACTTTCTTTCAGTTAACCCTCCCCTACAGAAAGCCTAACAGTTTGAATCACAAAGCAATTACTAAGGACAAACACACTGATAGCAGTGATTCCTAATTGTACATGCAGTATTTAGAAAGAATAGCTTTCTCAAAGTTGGCTTTGTAAATTCAAAACTCTAAAGAAACATTAAGCTTCCTGCCATCCTCTCCTTTTTTTTTTTTGGGGGGGGGTTTTTTTTTTTTTGGCGGTACTGGGGATTGAACTCAGGGGCATTCTACCTCTGAGCTATACCCCCAGCCCCATTTTTTATTCTTTATTTTGAAACCGAGTCTCACTAAGTTGCGGAGTGCCTCACTAGGTAGCTGAGGCTGGCCGCGAACCCGGATCCTCCGGTCTCAGCCTCCCGAATGCTGGGATTACAAGCGTGCG